>JAAGNO010006906.1:30704-40835 GCA_033439905.1 Ceryle rudis
ATTTTTAACAGATCTCGCTGTACTGTGACTCATCATACTTTTTCCTGGTTTGCATCTATAATAGAGACAATTGGAGATGAAAAGCCGTGCTTGGGTGGTGGTCTTCTGACTAGTCCTAGACTGAAGTGCCAGCTGGTGCATGTCTTTTTGGCAGCCACTCAAGCTGTTGTTTTGTTTTGGCAGCCCTTGTAGCCAGAGCGTGCTGCTTTCTCGGTTTAGACTGATGAGAGAGATGTTGGTCCAAGGGTGTATTTTGGCACCCAAGGGCTAGAAAATTCTAGCTGTGCTAAGCGTGCTGTGTTGAAAACCAAGTGTCCATTGTCAGATTCACGCCTGTCTCACTGTGTTTCCTTAGAGGAGGGCAATCTCCATCCTATTTTGAAGTCTTTCTTTGCAGTTTTTGCCACTCTGAAGGTATTAACCCCCTTGTAAGCTGCTACAAGTCAGTAGACAACAGCTGACTTTGAGCCAGGGCTATGCTTAGCCACAGAAGATGAGTATCTAGGTTTCATTGCAAAAGTTGCCTTCTTACAAGGTTTCTTTGTCTTAAAAAATGCACCCCTTGATCGCTCTTCTCTGTGTGTAGATGCAGACAGATTGCCCACGCAGGGGGATACTGCCAGCAGGACACAAAAAAATCCCCTAACTATTTAAAATCTCTTCATTTTTATAGTTCTTCTCTTTCTCAGCCTTTCTCTGCTTAGGGTGTTTATCTTCTGGGTGTTTGTCTTTAGATTGAGTGGGGTTTTTTTGTTTGTTTTTAGCTTTTTTTTTTTTACTGAGTAGTTCAATTTGTTCTTTTACTTTCTTTCTGAAAAATATGAAATATGCAACTATTGCTTTTTTTGGAAATATATTCAGTGCCCATATAGGAGCTATCCAGATTCTCACAATAAGCCATAGGGACGTTCTTCAGACCAGTATCAGTAGCTCTTTTATACTTTAAATCTGCGGGGCAGTGAATACACGTTCCAGGTGAGTCAGTTCTGGAAGTAGCTTTTCATGGTGCCCTTGGAGCCTACAAAACCAATTTACTCAAAAGCCGCAGGTATGCGAGGTTTTGTGTGACATTTACAATAGACTTTTTTTTTGCAATTAGTAAAAGCAAATAATCCAGTGTCTTGTGGCTTAGAGTGGAAAGAAGGCAAGCCAGGATGGTCAGGCTCCATTTTAGGGTTTTGAGGTAGGCAGCCAGAACCACCGCCTGCTTGTCCATCGGTTTGCTCTCGGTGCCATAAATATTTTAATGACACTGTGATGGTGGGTGTGAAATGGGTTGGTGCTTTCAATCCCATTTGTAATGGGTATGATGTTGAAAAAATACTCTTGCTTACTGGCAGTCTTGATAAAATGGGGTATATATTGAATGACAGGGAAGAAAAGCACTTGTCCTCCTGAGACCTTATTCCCCTGATCACTCTGGCAACATCTTGGTGGTGTGATGTACCTGCATTTGGGCTGCTGTTCGTGCTGCTGTGAGTGCCCTGCAGCATGTCTACTACAGAGCGGCTGTTTCGGAATAGTAATTTCTGATTAACTCTTTGTGGGGTTGCTCTTCTCCTGGCATAAGTATGTTTTATTCTGAGTGTCTTAACCCACTTCCCAAGTGGATTAAGTCATTTCAGAAGACGGTAGTCTGAAGCCTTTAGAGGGAGAGTTAATCAAGAATAGATGCTTCATTTCAAATTCATGCCCTACCGTATTCTCAATTAACTGGATGTTTAGACCAGCCCTAAAACTCAACTAGTTCTCTTGGGTCACTGCTCTAAGTCCATCTCATCAGCATCCACGTACATGTTCAGAATGTCAAAACATTCTAGTTTCTTTTGAGATGGAGAAAAATGGCTTCGTGGATAAAGAACAGAAGTTGAAAGCTGAAGTCCTGGTTTTATTTATTTTATTTTTTTCCTGGTTTTACCACACTTCTTGTGTGATTTACAATATCCTTGCCTTCTCTGTCTCTCAGTTTTCACTCTTACAAAATAAGCATAATATCTTTTCTCAGCATCCTTCAGGGAGATAGCATCCATCAACTTCTACATATTACCACCCAGATTCCCAGCAGATAAAAAGGGAGAGATGTGTACCCTGAGGGATTGTCAGCCTCCAAACTCTGAACCAGATTCCTTCCAGTTTGGAGTGAGAATCGAGAATTCAGCTTTGAAAACTGGCATTGTACTGTGGTGCTTGTAGCATGCACGGGGCACTTGAGAAAGCTGGTGTCTGTTTTAAACTGGTGTCGCTGAGTCCAGTCACACAGGGTTTGGTGGTGACCCATGGGTAACCTAAAGAATGTCTCTCAGGTTGGGTGTATATTTCCTCATGTACATAAGGAAGAAGGAGCAAGAACCTTGTTTTTTCCAAATACTGTATTTATTTCGTTTCCCACTTGCTTTATTTTGCAGGTGTTTTTCCAGGTCTGATCACCTTGCCCTCCATATGAAGAGACACATCTAAACATCAGTCAGCTTGGCATGGATGTCAGCTGAGCTAAGTGTTGTGAGATGAAAGTGGAACTCAAGTTACAACGTGCTACCTTGCAGGAGAAGAGAACTTGATCACATACAATCGTCTGTACAGAGACCACATGCTCACACTGTCATGCACCCAGTTACACGTCAATACGTACATCAGTTCTGTATGCCTTGCCCCAGCTGGATGGGAGAAGATGCAGGCGAGGAAATGGTAGAGAGGTGAAGTCAATGAGGAGGAACAGTTGCTTACAGTACTTCGTCCCTCTTGGATTTGTTTCCTGTTTTTGCCAATGGAAATCAAAGCAAACGGAGGCGGCTTCCCTGCAGGTGGACGGCAGTAGGAGGGGCTTATTTAACTTGCTTCTCAGTGCAACTCAGTAGGGGAATATGTCGTCTTGAAGTTGCATATTTGTAGCACTAACTTTCTTTTTAAATAGATGGGGGGAAAACAATGACCTAGAAAACCAAATCCCAGTTTGGTAGCCAAAATTAACCTCTTGGTTCATTTGTTCTTTGTCTGAGAATTCCTAATGTTCAGTGCATCAGACTTCTCATGGACACTTTGACCTGTCTTGGCTTTGGTTCTTCTTCACAGAACTGAGCTACTGAGATCCTTTTAAGTCAATACCAGTGGCCTTAATGGCAGTAGACTGTGGAGTGACACTTGTGACACAAATATCCTCTTTTTGGCCTGAGTTTATGTAGACTTCACGGAGGACTATATTTTTGTTGTATGGTTTTATTTTAAATTTTGTTTTGGCTATTGCACAACATATGCACTAGGGACTCTGGAAGCTGCTGCCACGATGGCTAAGTGGCCAAGAGATAAACCCTTGAGAAACAGCACCTAATATCTCTGTAGGCCTCACCTTATTGCCATAGCTAGGACTTCATGTTTATTTGTTGAACAAAAAACTTTAAAAGCTTATTTGGAAGCTTAAACACCTTTTCTCTTTTCTCCATGAACAAGTGATCTTCAGAACTCCTTGTCTTCACCTGGATATTGGTCTGGGACTGGCCACACAGGCATGACTACAGGATTCCTTCCACATCATGTGAGCATGTTAGCCACAACCCACAGTGACTTATAGATGAATTATGTTGCTTTTTCTTGTTCTTCTATTAACCAGTTTAAAACATTAGACTTTCGTTTGTGTAAAGAGCACCTGCAGACATTTTGATTTAAAGCTAATGTTTGTTAAGCATCTTACACACAAAATACAAACAAACAAACAAAAACCAAGCCAAAAATCCTACTCCAGTCTCTGAGTGGGAAAGCAAGAACCTCTTCCAAGTACAATGGCTTCATTCAGCATTAGCCTTGTAAAGAAATCATCAAAGTCCTCCTTTTCCATTCAGCAAGTTGATGCTGTGGGCCCACTCTTTTATGAAAAAATATGACAGTGTGAACAGTGAAGGAAGGGTTGGGTTTTACATACAGCAGTGAGGCTTTTCCAAATGATTGCTCTAAAGTATTACTAACCTAGAGGTCCATTTTGGCCTACTGTGTGAACCATCAAGGAGAAATGGAGGTCTCATGCTCACCCTTCATGATAATTTGATTTGTTGGCTCAAAGTGGATTAAAGTCTTCACTACAAAAAAAAAAAAAAAAAAAAAAAGTATCTTACCTTGCATTTGAAACTATTTGGCACTGGCCCTGACTCCAAAGACTGCATTTAGGACCATAAAAATGGCCTATGTAAGCAGGCAGGTGGTCATATTAGGTTGTATATTTTGTATATTCTGGGACCATCCCTACAAGGTGTGTCTAGAAATGAAACAAAATGGCGTGTGGTCCATAAACGGTTGCTGCTCTTTTATACTGTATTAGCCAACTACCCTTCTTTGACTGTTTTGACTCATTGACTGTTAAATATTTCCCTTAATTTATGTTTTGGGAGGTAAAACTGTACTCTTAGGGGGGAAAAAAGAACAAACAAGAAACTCGAGATGTTTAAGAACCATCACCGGGATCCTTGACACTTGAATGCTCAGCATTTTGCAACCTTTCATTCCAGTGAGAGATTGAGTTTACTTAAAAAATGCTGGTTTTCCTCACAGTTTTCACAAAACACTGTGACTGTCAACTGAACTCTTTGGGGACAGGGGGAAATATGATGTCTGGCCCATATGGCATGAAATATGGACCAAAATCTAACCATCTTTTAAGGACAGTGATGTAACATTCATGATAAGAGCATGAGAGAGAGCAAGAGAGAGAGTGAAAGTAAAAAAAAAAAAATAGAAAGGAAGACCGAGAGAAAGAGAGAGAGAACGAAAATTGAGTTTATTCCAAAGATTTAAAACTAACTATACTCTATATGTGTATATATATATGCTTATATATATATGTATACATTTAAGATTTGCAGAGCACTGCTTGCTGACAATCTCGTATTTCTCTACTTCTGTATTTGCATACTTTTTATGGCCATTCCACCCTGCTGTTCCACTGGGACTGAGGGCCCTAGAATCCAATTTGGGTTGGAATATATAGAGCATCCTGCCAGATGTCTGGTGGGGACTGAAACCTCAGCTGTGTGAAACTGTAGAGCATCCAGTCAGTGCATTAGGTTAAAAAAAAAAAAAAAAAAAAGGGTAAGAAAATCTTAGAACTTCATTACTGTGGTGTCCTAATGTGTATGCTCTCAAACCCACCACTATGATATTCATTGGCTGTGAACCTGCATAAGTATCCTCCTTCGATCTCTGAACACCCCTGCCTTTAAACATGCTATTGGTAGTTGACAAACCTTAATTATTAAGAGACAGTTTAAGTAACAGACTCTATTTAAAACAGAAAAAAATCAAGCAAGACTGTTTATTTACTTCCAGTTGTTATTTATGGTCTTGTTGACATCTTATTTAAATATGGCAGAACAAGGGCCCCAGGAAAAAAACCCACGCTGAAATGTCTGATTATTTTGTTCTAGAGGCAGGCCTACATCTAAGTCTTGGATCCAAACAGCCTAAAAAACCTAGAGAAAAGGGGGATAGGAGACATAAACAGATGTAAAATTTCTCAGGTTCTCTCTGTATCAGGTCTTGAACTCTGAAGCCAAATTTTGATCATTGAGACCATCTCTTCTGGTTGTAAAGGGAGATCCTTTTCACCTGTACATATTGTGTACTCAGTCAACCTCTGAACCGCAGTTTTGGGTTCTTATGTGCAAGTGGCTTAGTCATTACTAAGACTTCAAACCATAGCTGGTATTTTGTAGAAGGAGTCTCCATTTCTGAAAGGCGTAATTAGCGTCACATTCCAGGATTCATTTTTTACAATGACAAGATTTATATATTCACAGATATTTTAAGCTGTGCACTTCAAATGTACCAGATTTGTTACAGCTAGATCCTTGTGTCTCCTTGCTAAAGCTGTACAGTTTTCCTCTATTTGTAAACTATGAGTAGAAACAGACTAATGAAGAAAGGCTAATTTTCTCTGTAATGCTTCTTGGAAGCACGCCCATAGATAGATGATTTGGTGACAGTTGAGAACCAAGTTATCCAGCTGTAGAAAGGGGAAATATAACCTTATTTCCTTCGTGCTAGATTTACGCCTATTTGCAAAAGAGGAGCCATTGTAAGGAGGTCAGATTGTGGTTTCCGAGGCCGTGGAACTATAGGATGGGAACAAATTGAGACAAAAGTCTCACAAAATAGCGTACATAGAGGAAGCATCTAAAGTAAATGTGAGTTTTTATGAATACCTGAATAATATTTTGGAGCAGAGCAGTCAGTCATAGAATCGTGCAGGTGGAAAGGGGCTTCCAGAGGCTGTCTTGGCCAACCTCCAACTAGAGCCGATTGCTCAGGGCCGTATCCAGCTGAGTTTTAAATATCCCCAAGGACAGAAATTCTATAATGTCTCTGTGACCACCTTTATGGTAAAAAAAAAAAGGAAAGAAATTTAAAAAAATCCATGTGTCACATAGGAATTTGCCATGTTCCAACTTGTTTTCATTGCCTCCTCCACTGTGCATCTCCAAGAAGAGTCTGGCGGCTTCTCTACGCTCTGTTAGGTGTTTGTAGACAGCAATAAGATCTACCCTTACCCTTCTCTTCCTAAGGCTGAACCATGTCTCTCAGCCAGCATCTCTTCATCCATCATGTGTTTCAGAACCTGATCTCCATGGTGGCTTCAGTAAATATGTCAATAATTTTATTGTGATGGGGAGATCAAAACCAGACAGAATATTCTAGATCAAGACTTACTTCATATGTTGCAGTGTTGATATAATTTATTTATCTGGATTTTTCCATTATCTAATTGAGACAAAGTTATGCCTCTATGATAAGATTCTGGTTTGAAAACTGACTTATGAAAAAATGAGTTAGGAAGCACAAGTATAAAGATTTTTCTAATCAAATTTGCTGAATCTGAGTATAAAACTGTGCTTATATCAATATGCTCTCTGTACTGCCAGCTTGAGGCCTGGTAAGCAAAATGTTCTCTTTCCAAAATAATTGTTGCTGTTTTACCTTAAACTACGAAGATGTATTGTTTCACTCATACTATATCAAGTATGAAAACACATGATGCTGTGTTTTAGTCATTTTTTAGACCAATCCAACACTCTAATGCATCTTTGTTTTGTTTTTCCCTTTAGGAAGTAAAAAGCAACCTAAAATATCAGATGTATTTTATAAAGATTGGTTTAACAGAAAAGGGGATTCCAAAGGCCAGAATATTTTTCATTATCCCAGAGCTGGTTTTTTTTCAATAGCCAGTACTCAGTTTAGAAAATTCTCTTACTGGGGTAAACTGGGAAATGAAAAAGAGAAGGGATGGAGTGAAACCCTAAATGCTTTCAATGCCTTGGACAAGGCCCTGAGAGGTCTGGTCTAACTAAACTGGTTTTGTAACAGAGGGTTGAATTAGGTAATCTCCAGGGATACCTTTCAAGATTAATTTTTGTGTTCCTATTCATTTCAGAGCCCTCACTGATTAAAAATGTACTG
This sequence comes from Ceryle rudis, assembly GCA_033439905.1. NCBI lineage: Eukaryota > Metazoa > Chordata > Aves > Coraciiformes > Cerylidae > Ceryle > Ceryle rudis. The sequence continues at coordinate 38,142 of JAAGNO010006906.1, forward strand.
GTTCCAGTTCTTCCCTGTTTTCTGCTGGTAGAACAGAGTGCAGGACAGGTCCTGTAAGGTTTCTCTTAAGCTCTGATAGTTCGATCCTTCTTAAACTTTATAAGGCTTCTTCACGAGGGAGACTTAGAGAGGAGGAAATCTTAAAACAAAAAAATCCCCAACCCTTAGCAAACCTGTTTGAAGCAATATCATTATCCGAGATGTGTCACAGCTGCAGGGAGCAGCCAGATGTTATAGAAGCTAACCTGGAAGACCCATGTGATGGCTCAAAAATGGTTTCCAGGACTTGAAATCTAAGCCAACATACATTTCTACAAAGGTGAACATTTTTAAAAATTCATTTATTTTATTTTAATTCATTCCTACTTTTCTCAAACTTTTTTTTGGAATTGGGTTTACTGGTTTGGTTTTTTTTTAGGCTAGCACATTTCTGCTTAATATGTGAAAAGCACTGACCAGCCACAGATTGGGAAGAAGAACCTGAATGCAGGAGGAGCCCCCAGGTCCTTGCTTTTGAAATTGTTTTAACTTCAGGAGAGAAAAGATAACTAATCCCTAGGGTTTAGGGCTAAAGAGGAGTTGCTCAGTATGATAGTTGCAGTGATTTGAGTGTATCTTGTCTGTAACCTTTCTGATATCTACAGAATCAGGCTTTCTCCCTCATTTTTACCTGGCCCTACACAATTTGGGCTTTTTAGCTGTCTACTAACACGGAGGTTGCACCTCCTGTTTAGCGTAGTCGGTTTATCTGTGTACAAAAGAGGTCATAATTGGTGCTTTTGACAAAACTGATGAAAATCCAGCTTGTTCAAGTGTTTCCTTTTCTCTGCCTGTTCCCTTAATGTGTGTCAAAATCTTAAAATTTAAAAAAAATAAAAAAAAAAAGAGGAATATTTTGTAAATAATGTTTTTAGGCCAGCACTCGGAAGATCAAGGGCTTTTATTGTTGATTTTGTTCGGGACTTGGCACATCCTGTCATTCCATCCAGTAAGACTCCTTTCTAAGCTTTCGTATCCTGAGTGACACCTCTAGCCCAACACTCTCTAAAAGTACTTTTTGCTGATTTCGGATAGAATTGCGCTTGCGGAGATCCCCACATACCAAGAGCAGAAACAATGCTTGACAATAACTCTATTTAACTCTGTCTTGGAAAATGAAAATGATTTCCTCCCAAGATACTACAACTACTCATTGGCAAGTCCCACCCGTCTTTCATTAGCATTAAATCTACACCTTCTTGAACAATCACTTCCAGATCAAGCTTGGATAATCTTCTTCCTGTTGTCACATTTGTGTCTTTTTTTTGTTAATAGTTTAGAGATGACTACTGCAGGCTTTTCTCCCCCACAGCTCTACGCTGGCTTTAGTGGCGAGATTTAGCGTTGTAAGAAGGGTAGGCTCTGGCCTACCAGGTACTAAGATCTGTCTCATAAAGCTGAGACTTTCCTTCTCCTTTAGAGGAAGCAGTCCAAGACATACTTGGGCTATATAAGCTATGTATATAATGATATACATATATATAAATTATATACATAAAAATGTGGAGATAGGGGGGGTAGGCTGCCTTTATCACCTTAAGAATGGGTTTCCCTACCTGAAAACTTTCCAATGCAGGTGTCATTTTTTCAAGCAGGGTTTTATATTTTCCTTAGTGCTTGTTTATGGCATTTTTTGGTGTAATAACTGAAATCGGAACTCTTTGCAGTTTTCAACATGAAAGCTTTGATGATTTTTTTTTTTTTTTTTAAGTGCTCTGGTCCTAACTTCTATATACTGCCAGAAAGGTTTTCCACCCTGTCTCTGTGTGGGCATGGATGTACAACAACATCCCATATTGACCTACACAGGAGAGGAAACCGAGCTACTGACTTACAGTTTATAGTAGCCATCCGTGCCTATTGCTTCGGTTTAGGGAGGGCACTTGCTGTTGCCACTGCATTTTTAGGAATCATGTCAGCTTCTGTAGGAAAGTTTTCAACGATGCTGGGAAATACGTGTTGCTGTGTACTGTGAATGAGTAGGCTGCAAATTTGGGGACTGGGGGGGGTGGTGGGAAGGGAGAGGGATGAGGGTTTAGCATGTACACACTGAAAGTGAATTAGAATGGACAAAAGGTGACCATTTTAGCCTGTATCGTTGGGCTCTCGGGGAGATGAAAAGCTAACATGCAGTCCCTGGAAGGCCTAATGGCTGAAGGGCTGATCTTTACTTTATATTTTGCAATATACATTTTACCTGTTGCTCTGTATTTTAAACCACAGGCCTATCAGATTCTGGAAGTAGATCAAAACACTGTTTTAAACACTACTTTGTTACCAAGGCCATGTTTCTACTAGGGAAGTTGCCCTACGTTAAAGTATCAGTCTAGTTAAAATCACTTTGTAGCTGCAGCTATTCCTCGATTGCCTGGATGGAATTTGCATCGGCATCCTATGCAGTGAAGCTAAAGTGTAAAAAAATGCTTCAACCAATTAAGATACCTCTACAGGAAGGTTCTTGCACCAATTTAAGTACCTGGTTTCGAAATCACCGCTTTTAAACCGTGACAGCTTTTCTCTTAGAAACAAGGCCTTAGTTGAGCATGTCTACTCATCAAGTTGAAAAAATAATAATGCAGGCTGCTCTGCAAAGCGGCCTGTCTTCTTTCTTGTCCTTTGAAACCTTTCTTGCTCTCTACTACACATTAAATTTTT
>JAAGNO010006908.1:0-26518 GCA_033439905.1 Ceryle rudis
ATACCATTAAAAACTGTTACTGTATGTTATATAAATAATATTTTTTAATATATATATAGCTGGATACTTGAGATCTAGTGGTTAGGTTTTGTCTGTTGTAACGTTACTGACTGGCTATCCATCACAGATAACCATTGCCTGTATTAATACAATATTGTCTTAGATAAGTCTGAAATTCTGCATTAAAACTGTGGTGGAAAAAAAAAGTAAAGAACTTTGGAAGCTGCTTTGATTTATTCTGAATTTATTTTAAAGGAATATTTCAAGTTTTTATATAATGCTGTGGGATAGAAAGTTGTATTATTCTCCTTTGATGTAAGTACAGATAAATCCAACTATTTATTGTACCATTCTTCTATAATTACACTTAGTCTCAAGTTAAAATTTAATGTCCACAAATCTCTTGCAGATTATCTAAGAGGAGATATTAGTGATTAACTTTACAGGACTAGTACAATGTGTGTGTGAAGTGATGAGATTTTCTTTTTTTTTGTTAGCATCAGTGGTAGTGCCACTCCTACACTACCTTTACTCTTGATCAGTGATCTAAAAATACTCATTTTGAGTAAGATATTTCTAAAGTTTTATTGACCATGGAGTTTTACACAATACTTTTTTTTTTTTTTTCATCTTGACTTGAGTCTCTCAAGACTAAGATAATGCTGTCTTCCATAACAGCAATGAAAATACCTGGCAGATTATTTGTAATTCTAATCAGTTTTTAAACTATTTGCCTTCATTACACAGCCCACGGAGTGCTTGTGGCCCACAACATGTATAATTGTAACCCACCATAAATTAGTAGCATGGCCTCTATAATTTAGTGTTGCAGAAGCTATTGTTTATCCAAAAGAACATTGTTCTTGTGAAAAGATGAGTTACTTCTAATATGTATACTAATTACTGAAAATTATTGTATGACAATTGAATGTCCTCAGCCCGTCATAACAAAGAAATACTGTCAACTTGTCAGCTCATAAACCTACTCCTTGGAGCTGAGGCACTGGCAGTGAGTGAGCTTATGTTTTGAATAGAGGTTGAGTTTCTCTAAAGCTATATTTTACTTTTCTATTTCAGTTCCCTTTTCTGATCTTGTGCATTGTGTATGAAAATGAGTATGGAACTTCTGCTAATTTTAAAATACTGGTGTAATTGTATTAAGTAAATATTTGAAGACAACGCTTACTGTAATTTATTCCTCTTATAAGCACTATCACTAAGAATTGAAAAAATTGTCAGCTGTCTCTAGTGGCAGATTTTCTTCAGTTTTAGAGATTTCTCAAGTTTCAAGAGTCTCTCTAGCAGCAGAAGGCATTTCAGCTGTGGTGGGGATAATTATTAAATACTTCTGCTTTACATATGTGTGCATGACGACTGCTATCACAGATGTGACAAAGTACTCTAGACTATAAATCTGATGTATTTTTTGTGATACCAGTCAGATAGAGGTTTCTGTCTTGAACGTCTTTCACATTTGCATACTCAATTAAGACAAAATATTATTTTTTAATATTACACGATTGGCAGCCATGTGATATTAGGTGTGTGACTTTTGACCATCATGACTGCAGTTCTGGTGATGGGATAGGAGATTGACTGTGAGGCTGTAGGGAAGTAAAGTGGCAGGGAGTAGGCTGTCAGATCACTTCATGTCTCCTACATCTCCCCAGTAAAGGACCATATGAAGCAAGTGTGAGGAAGGTGTCATGTTGCCTGAGTGGTGCTAAAACATCATTGCAGTTAAGGGGGAGGATGTGACTCCCCAGGCTTAAAATCCATTCAGATTTGAAGAGACCTTAGGATGTCTGTAGTCCAACCTTCTGTGCAGAACAGGTCAATGCTCAATTCAAACTAAATTTCTTCTGGATCTTGTTTTTTTTCTACATCTTTATGAATGTCAATTTGTAACTCCTAAAAAAAATAAATCAGCCTTCCTTTTTCTTTTGCCACAGAGCAATGTGCATTGGGTACAGGTGAATATAAAACCCTGAGGATGTTAACTGGATCAGTTAATTTTTGTTACTTACGTTGTCATATAGCTGAGTTGATCTGGAGGTGCTGAAAACTGAAAAGTAGTGTAGATATCTCAAAACCTGACTTGAGCATTATATAGACACTTGCATATTATGCTGTTAATAACTCCAAATAAATAAAATGAAAATAATATGTTCCTGATTTCTCTTTGTCATATTAGTAGTTTAAATCTTGTTATTATTTGGTAAAGTTAAAGAATATTACTAGTATGAGAATACACATATTTTCACAGTTCATTTTTGTCAGACTTATAGTAAGTGCTGATGTTAACCATCTGAGCTTTATTTATATTATCCAGTATTTAAAATAATCAGTATTTTGCATTAACCTTATAAAGGACAGATATGTGAAGTAAGACAAACTTGGGAAAACAAAATAAAATCACAAATGACATTTAGTGGGAAAACCATGAAAGGGAATTGTCTTTAATTAGTTCACAGTTGGAGATTGGTTCATACTGCTTATTTTAGTTAAGTCTTTCATTGGGGAGAAAAGAACTATTTAACTTCCAGGTTCCTTGGAGGGGAGAGGGCCTTGAAACATTTACCATAAATATCCCTGAGTCATGCCTTCCAAAATATTCTTTCATTTTTTAGGTAGCCACACTATACTAATACCTAAGAGACATAAATTGTTATTTTTAACTATAAAGGTTACCATTTGTGTTGAAAATTATTGGGATTATTTTCAAAATAGTGCTACAGGAGAGAGCTCCCTGGTGTGACACTGGGAAGCAAAGGTGTTATAGCCCTGGAACCTGTACTCTTGGCTTACCAGTATTTTGGAGTATTTGCTTCTAGCTCAGGAAATTCTAAGATAGCCATCCTTAAAATCAGCTGTTAATGCTGCATTTCATGTCTAACAAATGAAATATCTCTATATCTTAATAGGTGAAGATACTTTGTTCCAAAATTGTGAGAGATTCTACTCTGTCTTGTATGAGGTCAAGCCCAAAACCTCATCCAAATGCCAAACTCATTTCCAGGTAGCTGTCTTGACACATCTATGGATTTGATAATGTGAAACTCCGAAGCTGTAACCAGTGGTTCTTTTTTCCCATAGTCAGGAAAGGAGTTCCTGTCGCTTTGGTTTTGATCTGCCCTGGAATTTACTTTTACAATGGGGGTGGGTGTGTGGGTGTGTGGGTGTGATCAGAGAGAATGTGGTAAGGCAAAACTAATGGAAATGTGGTCTACATGAGTTACAGTTCTGAAGAATAATAGAATTTGAGATGTAACACATTATTAGTAGTCTTGCTTAGTCAGTTAGAAACTGGTAAGTGTGGTATATGCCATTTGGATCGATATTTATATGCCATAGTATCCAAGAGTTAGTTAATTTGCAGCAGTAAGTTTCTTTAGTTGCTTAGCTCTTTTGAAATATTTTCATTAGTTTGAAATTGAAAAACTTGTACCATGTTTTCCATTCCTTTTTGCTAAATTAAACCTTGACCACGTTTTAGAATAGAGCATATATGCACTTGCAAATAAATATTTACTTCTGAGAACAGAATTTTTTGGCTCAGTTTTCCTTCGCTAAAACTATCCAAGATGAAAACAAGTCATCAAGACAGAACTTACTCTAATTCTGCTTCACTGACAGATGACACTCAGTGCTGATAAGTTTATGGAAAGTCTGGAAATACTGATTTTTAGTCCTACGCGACACTCAATAAGATGGATTTTAAAGTCACTTTAAACTTCTCTTACTATCTTATCTGCTCATTTCTCTCTTCATATTTGTTTATATTTATTATTCTTTTGAAATCATAAAACAAATTCCAGAAATGCCTGTTCATTTGGAGAATACCATCATGGATCATTTTTATGTTTTCAGTGATGATCTTACAGATTCTACAAGAGTAGGAAATATTGATAGCGAAGATAAACATTCATCTTGCACTTATGGTTCTAGATATGAAGTTCAAACTATCTTAACAAGAATTTTAATGATCTTTAGTTTTCCCTTTGTTGTAACCAATTTTGATACCTTTTTTTGTTACAAACAAATGTGGCAGCACAGTATGCATATGAAGGCAAGGTTTAATACTAATATTCTATCTTGACGGCAGCGATAAAAACTGGGAGGCTATGCCTCATTGTTTAGTGACAAAATTAATGACTATTATTATCCATCTTTCTCTTTACCTTTCTTTGCCTCTACATCTTGAGTACTGTGAACTGAAAATTAAACTTAAAAATTAGATATTGCACAGAAACATAAGAGAATACTTTCTAACAACTTGTGGACTGTAATTTTATTAGACATTTCCTTGAGTGTGGGGAGAAAACCAGCACGTATAGTTCTTGTGATAGATGAGATTTCAACAATCTAAATTATCGATACCACTAGTTTTGTAGACCAGAAGTCTATAGTGTCGACATCCATAGGGACTATCAGGGATGATAAATCTTTCTCTTACAGTAGCTTGAAAATCTTGTATTGTTTTTTCTAATCTGTACAATGCTACAAAATAGATCTATTCAAAAAATCTCTTCTTTCAGCCTTAAATGGCTACCTGAAAATGGCTACAGGTCTTGGCTACCACTTTAAGTAAGAAAAACTCATTATTTAGTTAAGGATCCTTTTGATTAATTTATGTGTAAAAATTGTATTACCTTTGTTCTTAAGAATGCTGTGATGTCTTCTAAGTTGTACTAAATCCATCACTATAAAATATATTGAATTATCTGTTGTCTGTTAGCCTATGGGGAATTTGAGCTTTGATACCTTGTCACCTCTTACACCATCCTTTCACGGATTTTGTTTTGTTGTTTTTTAATTATTTATGGTAAGATTTGGATGCTCTGTGTAAAATGATAGAGATAGTAATGGAAATAAGAAAGAAAAAAAGAGAAGTGTAAAAAATACAGAAAATGTAAGAAAAAGTCATTTTTGTGTTCTTACAATTAGTTTGCATGTATTTGGTGGGTTAGCACAGAGGGTAGACAGTGCTTCATTTACAAATTCTGAGCAGTAGGAAGTGTACCCCAAATTAGGTGGGATTTTGGCACGTCTGGGGATGATTTCAGTCCCTAGGATGGGGAGAGAGGTTTAGTCCATTGCTTTTTACCAAGAGTCTCAAGAGTTTTTGCAAGCAAATAATTATACTGCTGTTCTTCGCTGCCTTTTGATCAAGTCTACTTTTTTTGATGGATTATGGAAGCATTTTAAAGAGGCTAAACTTACAACACATAAGTTAACCATTATGAGCACTTAGCATTTGTGAGAATATTCTTTTGACCACTCTTTAAAAATATCAATAAATTGGAGCTATGCCCACATGTGGGAAATTGCTAGAGAATCCCAAAACCCAAGGCAGTGTTCTATGGCAGCTACCTGAATAAATAAGATGAACAGATACTGCTTGTTCAAATGCTTCAGGTAGCATCTATATCTAACTGTGCAGTCCATGGACACTATCTCAACCTACCATGAGTCCTCTCCCCAATTATTCTTTTAGTTTTCTCAGAATAGGTATGAATCCCCTCTTCCACAAGATTTAAGCAGCATAAAGAGTAGTATTTTTAAAATAAAGCAAAGAACAAAGTGTCAGGACAAATTTCTTCTTTCTCTGATACTGTTTTTCTCTGGCCTGTTGCAAGTAATTTTGGTGTACATATTGCTATTAAAATTACCAGAGTGTTAAGGAGGTGCCATATAAATGGAGCACGTCTGATACCATATTCATTTTTCTGTCATTTTAGGTATCTTGATAGATTGTAGTGTACTACTGGGGACAGGAAAATTACTTGTGTTAATATGGTATTTTTATACTTGCTTCTCAAGCCGTACAATTTTTGAAGTCTTGTAATAAAGTAAAGGAGATTTTGATTTACAAAGAATAGATTAGGAAACATAACAAATATCGAAAGTGTGTTAAAAAACCATTTCCTTAAGCACTTGTACTAGTTGCTAAATGTCAGTCAAAATTAGGCTGCCTAACTGAAAAAAAAACCCAAAACAACCCAAACCTTTAAACATAATACTGCATTTTTACTAGTGCAAAAGAATTATATGTACAGAAATGAAACAAGGAGAGGTAATAAAATGAAACACACATATGATACTACCTCCTAATGGGGCAGAGGGAAGATGGAACAATGACTACCCAATCGACCTTTTAGGGTTCATTTGTGTTCACTGACTGCATAATCAAAAAGAGATGTAAATGAAGAGACATGTAAATAAAGACCCTTAATCAAACAAATAGGTTGAGTTGCTAGAATCTTTCTCTGACAGGCCAAGTGCTTGACTGAGCTTATCCAGAAGCTTTAAAAACTAATTATATTCTAGTGGAATGTCCTGAGGTGAAAGTTAAGAACAGACTGAAAGTTTGACCTAGATACTGCTAATTTACATTTGTTATTTTCCCTTTTTGTAACTTTGTTTCTGATTCTGTTACCAATTATTCTACTCTGTGCTTTGTAGCTCTTCCTAACTTAGTGCCTTCCTTCTGTGCCACTGCAGTGACTCCTTCCTTTCATCAACGTAATGTAAACAGAACAACAAACCTTCAATTTTACTGAGGTTTCAGGGGATCTGAAACTGCTTTCCAGCACCCTTGAGATCTGTCTGTCTGTCAGCTCCCTGCCCTTCTCAGGAGTTGCACACTTTACTCATTTTGCAGGGTTTCTACTGTTGTGTGATTTCTTTTCAGCCTGCTCTGGCCTGTTCTCTAGAAGTTTCTTCCAGCTTAACATGTTCAGTGGCTTTCAGGAAAGGGCATATGCCCCAGTCTCTCCTCAGTAGGCTCTAACTGACCGTGCAGCAGCAGCCAGGTCCCAGGAAAGAGGCAGCTCTTTCTGCTTTCAGACAGCACCTCCGTTAGGAAGCACAGAACACAAAATTGATCCTAAACTGTCAACAAACAAAATTAATACGTCTTTTTGTCCAAAATGTTCTTTTGATTTCAATAGAAAATAGACTGGTGTGTGTTCTTTTGTTTGTGTGTATTTGTTTGTGTGGGGTTTTTTTGTTTGTTTTGTTTTATTAACAAGCAAACTAGACATGGAAGGGGAAAGGGGGACATGTGTGCAAGAGAGAGAGAGAGTAAGGAAAAGATGACAGAGAGAGAGAGAGAAAGATGGATGATGCAAAGGCAGTTGCTCATCATCTCCCATGGGCAGACTAATGCTCACCTGCCACCCTTCCTCTCCATTTAATTGCTGAGCATGATGTTATATGGCAGGGAATATCTCTGATTTGTTTGGCTCATCTGCCTGATTTGTCCCCTCCCAACTTCACCCCAAAAATCTTTACTTGGGCAGACTTAGTGAGAAGCAAGACAAGAATTTGATGTTGTGCAAGCATTCTTCAGCACCTGTGAAAACATTAGTGTATTATTAACACTGTTTTGGTCAGAAATCGAAAGCACCATACAAGCTGCTATGAAGAAACTTAACTCTATCCCAGTCAGGCCCAGTACAAAGTTACTACTCAGTAGTAAGCACTGCTAAGTATGTTTCATGCAAACAATATATTTGAAAGATTTATGGTATGAAATGTCTTCTATTTAGACAAAAAAAAAAAAAATCACCTTTTTAGTAAGTAGGAAGCGTTTGTGAACCTAAGTGTGGTAGAAAATCTTGAAACAAGTGACACTGTAATAGTCACCTTCTGTAGGAAACGTGCCCAATGTTTTCTAGTGGGTTCTGCACACCTACTGTGCATTTAGTACAAGCCTCTGTGTCTGCACTGCAAGACCTCAGAACCCCTAGTAACACTTGGCAAATGCTAACTGTTAAGAGATGACCAGTGAATTGGAAGCAGCATCATAAGGGGCAGATTCACAAAATGCAACCATGGGAGCTTCATAGGGAAACAAATCCTGAGGACTCGGTACGTAGACAAGTTCAAATGGGGAAAAAAAGTTTCATGAAGAAGGTGGCTTGTGAATGTGTTGCACAATGAGAGGTGGAACAGAAGGGATCTTTTGAATGTTGTATTTTAAATGGCAAAAAAAAAAAATATATAGGGAAGCACACACATATGTCCAAGATAAAAGGCCAGGATGATTTTACCTGCCAGAAGGGGTCAGGAAATAGAGCCTTTTATTGCAAATGGAATCTAGTGTAAATATTCAGGAACATTGTTTGGCTTTATTTGTTCACAGACTAAATATAACTGATGAAATAAGCACAAGCAGCCCATAACCAAAACAAAAATCGCTGCTGGGACAAACTGGATTTTTCAATATACTTTGATTAGTAGTTCTAAATATTTAAAGTTTGTCTAAATTTGGAAAACTCTATTTCTTAATTTGTTTCTTCACTCCTTCTCCCTCACTCTATAAATGATCGCTATATTTTTATGGAAAAGTTTGATGTGTGAAAATTTGAGTACAGTCTTTAGTGGAAGACCACTACTTTGTAAGCAGATTGTTCTTATCCCCTGGATATGTGACTGGTTTGAAGCAATTTCCTTTTGACGTACTAAGCACTGGAAATGAGTATTCTTTATGAACTTAAGCAGAAATGATGAACATTCACGTATTTCATTGCCTTTGTGGTGGCTGCCAGCCCTCACTTTTATTAAAAATGTCTGCTCTCTCTGGTCCTGCGATCTTTTAAAAGTCATGATCCAGGTGAAAATATCTACTATACAAGTACAATAGCAAATTATTACTCTTATTTTAAAGACTCTTAAATATAGGAATTAACCAAAGAATTGTAATTCTATTGCTTACATGATATCACTAGGTTGTTGGGTTTTTTCTCCAGTTTAAAAGGACAGAAGTACATCTCATTTATAAAACAATAAATGTTTTGGAGGACAATAGGATCTGAAAGTATAACGGTTAAACTGCTGCCTTTGATCTCTAGATAAAAGACCAAATCCTTAATTCTTTTCTGCAGTATGATTTTTTATAGAAGGTTGGGCACTTGAAATAGATTTTATTTTTATATTAAGTCTTTATGAACTTTAATTCTACTACTGACAATTCTCAAATATAACTATAAAGTAATTTCTGGTTTATTCCTAGAATATACTTTCAAAAGAGAAACAGAAAAAAATAGTAGTCACCTTTGCAAATAATTCTTTTCTAATTTGCACATGAACTAAACAGACTATAAAACCTGTTGTTGCACTGGCAGCTGAAAAAATTTATATAGATCTATTTGAAATACCTAGAAATATGAACATATGACTGAGGTTATATTGCTTAAACACCAAGTCTAGTTTTTGATTGCTTTTTTGAATTGACAATCCAAATACTAATACATTATTAATGTTCATCAAGCCAGCTAATTATGCTGTAGGATTTCTACAATATTGTGTATCCATATGAAAAAAAAAAAAAAAAAAAGAAACTGAAGAAAATAAAAATTTTCCTTTTTCTTTTTGTAGTGAATATGTTATTATATAGAAATTTTTGTAATGGGACCTTATCCAAATTGTAGTCTTAACAGATGGGATCTTGTTGGGGTTCCACATATTTAGTTATTTAGGACTTTAGTAAACAGTGATTTTATCCAGTCTGTGATTGGAACAGATGTGATCTTATCAGGGTTCCACTTTTTTTCAGGAGCATAAAATTGCCATGATTTGCTGTACAGTGCTACAGTTTACTTTTTGTGCTTTTAGAACCAGAGTCCTTTTTAGCCAGAATTTGCCCTTGGGCCCTAAAAACATCATAATAGGGAGTTAATGTTTTATTCTCTATTAATCCCATTAAATCCTTTTAATATTAGAGCATGTGTTGCTTTATAGCATTAACTAGTGTCTTGCACTCAACAGTATTTTCACAGTTTATGACACTGCTTAGGGCATTAACAAACAGCTGTTTGAATTAAATGAGCAGTTAAGGACCCTGTTCATTAACTCAAAAGTTTCATGTATTTTTAATTCCTTAAATCTAATGGTATTATCACCCTCCAAGAAATCTATCTTTGATTATAATTTGCTGTGACCAGTATCAGTTTGGGTGAGATGAGAGAGTTTATTTTTTTGCCTATAAACTCTATCAGTGGTGAACATCTCCAGTGAATCTGAACTGTCTTCTAACAGTTTTAATCTTTTGGGATATAAAACTTTTAAAGTTGTTTACAGCAGTTGTGTTAAGATTTCTTCCAATTTTGTTTACTGATGACTTCATTTAGCTAATGTAAAGAGGCAGTTGGAACAGAATTATTTGCATTTGAAATGGTGCTATCAGAGGATTCTGACTGACTCATTTAAAAAAAAAAAAAAAGAAAGAAAAGGAAAATTGTATTTGGACAGTGACAAAGTATCTAATGGAGTCCTATGTATCAAGTGTACATAGGCATTTCACGCATTATACAAGATTTTGGTTTGTAAGTCTTTACTTAGAGTATAAGTGGTTTAAATTTTCATTTTAACATGGATTCTGCAAGGTCTTATGAGACAACAAAGATATGTTCTGAAGTGAGGCAAATTTGGCATTGTATAGCTTCAATTTGGGAAAAAATATCCCTTTTTTTATAAATGCATGTGTTTGTGTGTGCACGTGCACATACATATTCAAGACTAATATTGCTTTAATACATGATTGTAGGGTATTTGAGAATTGTGCACTTAAGCTCAAATTCTACACATTCAATAGAATTATTCATATCCATTAATCTGAACACATGTCCAAATGTCTGTGGGAGTTGACGCAGTTTGTCAACCTTTTTATACTCTTTTAATTCCTTAAAATATTCCTGATTGTTTAACGTCACAGAAACATAAATTCCTAGTCAAGTCTTCACTGAAAAGAAAAGGTGCAACACTTCACACTTGGTTTTAATATTATTGTAGTGTCTACTCAGCCCACAGCTCAGAGACCACATTCAATACACACTCAGTTTTAAGCATGATAAAGCTTTCTACCAAAAAATAGCAGTGTTGTTTAGTTTAGTATTTATCTAGATCCAAGGGTATTTAAATGCTTTCTTTCACACTGGGGCAAAAGACTGAGACACCAGTGAGAAACAGTAACAGGTTGCCCTGAGAAGTTGTGGATGCCTCATCACTGCATGTGTTCAAGGGCAGGCTGGATGGGGCTTTCAGCAACCCAGTCTAGGGGAAGGGGTCCCTGCCCATGGCAGGGGTTTGGAACTGCATGATCTTCAAAGGTCCTTTCCAACAGAGATCATTCTATTTGTCTAAGATTGTTTATAATATCTGCAATAGCTGAGCTGTGCCACTTCTTGAAAACACCAGAATGACCAGGAATGCATACCACTCGGTTACAAATCTTTGCCTCTTACCAACACCTTCAATTCCAGTATTTCAGTTTTCTGCTTTCAGTCTGACTATTCACATTCACCTGAAGCTCTAAAAAAACCCCTTTTACCTAGGATAATGTTTCTGTAAGTATACTTAGGATAACTACAGATTATTATTATACCTTAAACTCTACGAGGATTATCCTCTCCTTACCATTATCCTTTCTGTGGCAAGTTCTTCTTCAAGCCTTGGTAAGCGTACCTTCCTTCAGGAGAATTCTCAGATTATTTGTATGCAGATTCAAGGTGGTCTTTTGAACAGCTAAATCACTCAACGTAGTTACTGTTTGAGTTCAGCTGAGACCAGGTTATTCACAGAGAGTGAAGGACTGTCCAAGGGATCTTGTCATAACAAGAGTATGAACACAGAATAAACTGACTAGCTGTCAGTTATTAAGCTGCCCAGTCCATCTTAAACCATAAACATTGGTTTTGCGTTCTTCTTGCTATATGAATTGTAGTAAACCACATCATACAATAAGAATGAGACTTGAAGTTCTTAAAAGATGTCATATCCTGGTGATTGTGGATTATGAGAATTTGCTTTCAAGAAAAGTCCTTGAGTTTTGCACCAGGAGGGGTTTAGATGGAATACTAGAAAAAAATGCGTGTACTAGATGTATTCACTATGAAATCTGAAGGAAGAGAAGAAAGATGATCTCATCTCTGGTATCACTATGATATACTAGGTCCAATCATCATTAATAGAATAAGTGTTATAGACTGGAAATAGGAAATGCACACTGAGGAAAAGATAAATCTTCCATGGAGTCTGGAAAGTTGATCATCTTAAACAAAAGAATTTAGGGAAGTGCAGTTTTAAAAGTACATTGATCATCAAAGATGGTGTGGAGAAGCTAAATTGCTAGCCTTCTAAAGTAGCTGAGATATCCACAATCTTGACTGATATCTATGATCTAGAATTGCTGGCAAGAGACAAGGTTCTTTTTTGTTTTATTTTGTTTGTCTGGGTTTTTTTCCTTCACACTGGCACTTTTCTCTACATCTAGAATTTTTCTGTAGAATTTTAACATTAGTCAGTATCACTCTGGATCCCTAGTTAGACCCACCCATGAGCAGATCTCCATTCTTTTTCTCTTTATTGTAGTGGCTTTTGAGAGAATTATCACTTTTGAATTGAAAACTATTTCCATTAAATACTGATAATGAAATGTCTTGAACATGAAAAAAGTCTAAGAGCCATTTTTTTCAAACTGAAGATTAAGTTCAGAAGGAGAAAGAAAGAAAAAAAAATTGTTCTTCTGCCACTCTGATCAGGTTTGTTGCAATGCAAGGAAGAATTTTGGTAGATTTTTGGACTTCTGCTGAGTACTTATGGTCCAGAAGTAATTCATTCACACTTTACATCTAGTAGTGGAGTCAACAAAGACTGCTTGTTTTTAGAATTATCCAATAAAAACTTTGTTCTTTCGAAGTTCTGCCTCTACCGACAGAGGGATTTGTTTGAGAAGCCCAGCTGCTCAGGGTTCATTCTTTATACATTCCTAGATTATGCAATTGTGTGGTTATAGCAAGTAAAATTTTGTAGGGGAATTCCTTCAAATAGGTCCTCCAAAAGAAAAGGTCCAAGTGGCTCTTATAAAAGACTGAAAAAAACAGAATTCCTGTCCTTACTTAATGTTGTTCAGTACATTTTTGAACTCCAGAAGGAGAATAATTAAAGTAACTAAAAGACAATATCCTCTGTTGCAAATAAGACGTGCACTTAATGAGACTGGTAGGCAGAATGTGCTGATGAATTTAGTACCAGCCATCAGTTCGGACTTAAACATTGTATTTCTAATCCCTTTCTGTCCCTTATTTCTCATGTAAAGCTGTATTAACCAGGAAAACAGGTGAGCCTAAGTGCCCACTCTGACTGCATTTTAAGAAGAATTCCTAGATTGCAAGTGAAACCCAATTTTATTTTTTCTTTCATGTTGACTGCAAATAACCACAAAGTCAGGACTGAATTTTTTTCAGGTCAAACGTGGGTCTGCAAATAGCCTGCTTTAGTAGAGAGTCTAGGCCTTGCTACATGTCAGTACGACACAGATGCTTTGAGTAACATAGCTCTCTAAGCAAGTAAGTAATTTTTATGCCAACAGTTTGCTTGTATTTTAAAACCTTACCCTTTCAAATTAAAAACCAAATCTACATCACTGTATTTCCTTTCTGTAAGGGCCTATTTCCTGTTCTCAGTCATATCACTAAAACCTGTTTAAACTTCTTTGGGTCTTCCAGCATCAGTTTTGAAGGCAGGGTAGTTCTTCGTACTGTTAAGAGTAGTTAAAACCATTGCTTCTGGGAATTCATTCTTCATCTTACTTGTGCACTGCACTAGTCTGTTGATTTGACATCTTGTGCTGATGCTTATCTTGGGACAGCAATTCTGCACTCATTGTTTGCTTCATCAGATCTCCTGGGGATTATACAGCATGCTATTCCCCACAAAATGGGTGCAGGATGAGGAAAATAGTTTCTGCTTACTACTAATTATTAGAGTTTTAATTATTGGAGTATTGGCTCTGCAGATGCAGACATCCTATACGCGTTTTTTCATCTAGATTCTGCTGAGTATGGGAAGGAGATAAGACTGTCCAGATTATTTGGCCCATTTGTGTCCATGTGCTGTGTTCATGTGGCTGTAAACAGTGAGGGGTTACGTATCCTAAGCTCATTCTTTGAGGAACAAGAGGAAAAATCTTAGAGCTGTAGGTCTGTAGAGCAGTAGTCAGAAGACACAATTATTGCTTTACCCAAGTAGTCTAAATATCAAGAGATGTTGTTCCTGTCAGTGTTTGAGCAACTCAAACTGGCACCTGTAGGCTTTCTGTTTCCTGAATAGTTTATTTGTAACAAAGCCCCTTTGTACTGTACATTAAAACCAAAGGAGTTATCTCACAGTAATGTTTATAATTATGCTGGCAGTAGAATCTTATCCAAGAAACAGAGAATTTGAACAAGATGAACAACAGCATTCATTTGTAAAGTAACAGACTCAATGTGGTGTAAGCTCAGAAACTTTCTCGTGTATTAACAAAAAAAAAAAAGTGGTTTTCACAATTAGTTGACTCAAAATGTATTAATTTTTTAGACCTTGTACGTTGTTTTTCTTGGTTGCTAGAATGCACAACAAAAACAGAAAAGGAAGAGAGTAGAACTGGAAAGCTATAGGGGTGAATGAATAGGACAGTAAGTGTCTGAAAAAAGGGAAATTATTTCAGAGAACATTTTGAGTGGTACCTACCACATGCTAGACGTGATCTGATTTTATTTTTCTGCTGTTGTTAGTGCAAATAGAGGCTTTCTAGATAGCCTGGGCAATATATTTTAACTAAACATTTTATCTGAATATTAAGCAAGTAATCTGTCCTTTCCCCCAAAATAGGAGGAAATGCAAGAAAGTGTGTTTAAAAATTCTTCCCAGGCTGTTTAGAGGACATGCTGTGCTGGACGGTAAGGTTCAGCAGCTGTCATTGTGCTGTCATTAGCCAGACATTTGTTATCAATGAAATGCTGCAGAACTATTGTTCCAAGGCTGTTGCTGTAAAATCATAGTGCATTGTAGTTTGTTGGAGGTTAGTAGCACTTGTTAATTTGATCAAGGCTGAAGTTTACGGAGGATAAAGTAAACAATGCAAACTGCAGACACCATCAGTTTCCTATGGGCAGTGAAGTGTAGTTTGTTCCATTTACACTTCACAACAACATCTGATGGGCTTTGTCAGTGCTGCACAGAGTAATTAAACCTGAAATCAATAGCAGGCATTTGTCATGTTTACAGCCGCTCTTTCTGCTGGGTTAAACTCATCAGTTTAGTGCCGTTCTGTTTTACTGCAGAGACACGCTCCATTATTTCTTCAGGTACAGTTGAGATATTCAGTTACATGCCCAATAGTTTGAATACGACAGTAAGATTAAAAGGGGCAGGCAAATGGACAGTTTTG
This sequence comes from Ceryle rudis, assembly GCA_033439905.1. NCBI lineage: Eukaryota > Metazoa > Chordata > Aves > Coraciiformes > Cerylidae > Ceryle > Ceryle rudis. The sequence goes on from JAAGNO010006908.1 coordinate 15,218, forward strand.
GTAATTTATTCACTGATTTCTTTAAACGGTGTTGGATTTCCATTTTCTTCCACCTACCCTTTATGGAAACCTTTATACCCTGGGATAATATCTTCCCATTGTCCAATGATGGCAATGAGGGCAGCACTAAAATTGTACGTAAGTTGACATAGTATATAACTTTATTCCAACCACAGGACACTGCATTGAACTAGTAAAATTAAACCAGTGCACTGGTTTCGTGAAAGCAGTTCCAAGCCTTGGTTACATACTGAACTTCATTGTAGTTCCTTTGGAATAAAATGGACTTCACTGGTTTTGTTTGGTGTACTTCAGCTATTTGTACCTATTCTCCTTCAGTTCCCCTGGAAATTCTTTTTCTTTTTTTCCTCAATTTTCTGAATTGTAGACTAGATTATCCTGAATTTTATGGCAAGAGAGCTTTCAGTTCAGTGGTAATCTAGTTACCCTTTGGACATGGAACCCGAGAGACTTTGAGGAAACTGAAAATTTACACATTTACTATGTAGAGATGTTATATAATTTTAATGTGAGTTCTAGTAGTGCATTTTAGAAACAATCCCTGTCTAATGGTAGCAGCTAACCTTGTTTTCTCTCTATAGACAGCTTTGACTTACTGTTATATTTATGCATGTGTAAGGCCTTTGTTGGGATGTTAATAGTAAGAGTGAAGTTTGACAGATTGGATGTGCCATTAATCTTATGCTGGAGCAGTGATCCTATATTGCTGATGGCTCAAATGCTTGTAAACTGCATTAAAGATTGCTAGAGGTTTGGGTTTTTTTATAAATCTTGCTCTTGCATATATGCAGTTTCAAATTCTAATACTTATATTTAAGTCTGATTAAATATTTACTAGCTGATTTGTCCAGACCACCAGGAAAGTTTCCTTCTAAAGATTTGTTACAAGCAATATTTAGATCAGTGGCAGGCAATTATTTCAATTAGAATGATCTTAACTATATAACACTTTCATCTCAAATGATTTGAAAATGCTTTACAAACTGTCACAATTTATACAGAGCTTGCTTTATCCGCTGCTGAAGTGCAGCCACCCTGGGTGAAACATAGCAACCATTCAACACTGCGGAGCAGCTTGGGACTGGAAATTAAGGATCTCTCTGTATTTGTAATTGCAGTGGGAAATTAGGTAGGCTGAATGTAATTACCTGAGCTGGAATTTGGCCAGGAGACTGAAGTTAACATACCTACTCTTATGAAGAGTTCCCTGGGATTGCTAATGACCAATTTGGGTAGGACCTTCCATTTATATCTCATCCAAAAGAAAGCTCCTACAGGAATACAATGCCCCAAACACCGCTCTTGTGCATCTCTATTGGACTGGTATGGAGGAATGTACGGTGTTGGCATGTGATCATGTGACAGTGTGACACGTGCTTGGGATTGACAGTTACAACAGATATTATTCGGTTGACAGTTATATTTTTTCTTTCTTTAAATCTGCCAAGTGAGTAGGGTTAGCTAAGCACCGTAAGTGATGTATAATGCAAGAATGATGGAACATTTGTATATCTAGAAGGCCTTCTGTGAGACAGACGTGATATTTCTTATACTTTTGGCTGAGGGCTAGAAAAGATTAGGTTTACTTAATTGTCCTCATTGTATTTCTTTTTATTATCAGTGTAGAATGAGAAGCTTTATATTAAAACTGTTTTGTATAGTGTGTTTCAGTTTATGTAATAGGCGCCTATAGAGGCTAACCAATCTAAATTGGTAGCTGGCATAATTGTGTGGCAAATCATCCTGATGAGGTATGAACTAAAAAAAGTGAAAGACAATATTCTGCATATGTTGAATTAGCTATTTCAGTTATCTGTACCATAAATATTTAGCTCTAAATCATGCAGAACAGGTTCACAGAACAGATTCACAGGTCTCAGTTTACTAACATCTGAGACTTCTCTTAAGAGGAAGAAATGATGCAATGCAAAATATTTCATGTTGGACCTGCTCACAGGTGGGAGGAAATGTTGCGTTCACTTGTGGCTCCTCTAAAATTCCATGTGGATTAAACGCTTAAATGTAGTTTCTTCTCTGTGATCCATGTAAATACAGACCCTCTATCAGTCTAGTGCACTGGACAGGCACTTAAGATCTGCAAGTTATGTTCTAAACTGTGCATAATGTGGAAAAATTAATTGGATTGTGGTTTGATTTGATTTCTGTTTGAAAAATGGAATGGGAATATAATACTTCTTGCAGAGAATGTTCTTAACACCAAAATCTTCAGTTTATTGGTAATGCATAAAAAAATGTTGCTGCTGCAGGCTTGCAGTCTGACCTCAATGCTAAGCAGGTTATAGAGCAGTTCATGTTGAGTGCCATCATGCAGCACATACAGGACAACCGGATGATCAGGCTGAGTTGGAAAGGGCACTAAGTGGATGAGGGTAGGGCTGGGGATGTTGTCCATGATGAATGGGTATCCTCATTTTTAGTATCAGTACTACAGAACATGGCAGTAAAACCTCCCCCCATCCCCCCCCCCGGCATGTAGAAAGAAAGAGTTCTTCCAAAGTCAGCAAAGTCTAACTCCTGCTGAAGTGGAGTCATGTGTGACAGTTCCCTGATAAGGAGTGAGGGGGTAAACACTTCAGACCTTTGTGACTCAGCTAGCACAGATGATGTTCTTTTCAGATAGGAAGTAGCCGTCCTACACTTTTTCTTGCTTCCACTTTAGTCACAGAGTCAGTATTTCTATTTACTTTTCCATATATCATACCTGTAAACTGAAAGTGGTTTCCACGTTGACATCTAGCGAATACTTTGCTTTTGTAGCAGGAAAACTAAATTCTTAAGATGGTGCGTAAAATGGTTCCTATTAATTGCTGATGTGGACATGGCCTTCTCTGCATGAATACATAAGCTGAAAATGAAATATGTCAAGGTGTCTTGGAAACCTCTCAAATACAGCATTTTGCTGTCACTGGAATGTGCCCATCAGAGCTGAAGCTGTATCAGTGGCTTTGGTACAAAATGCCTTCGTTCTTAATGTCTCCTGAAGCTTTATCTATATTCTTATCAACCACTGCAGTCACACTGAGGAAGAGTCAAAGCTAATGCAGCATGTGATAGAGTGATTCTATTTGCTTCAAGAACTCAGCAACTGCTCCTGTGATGATTGTGGATATGGGAACTTACTGCTTAGAGCATTCACATTATGAATACGTACATCACTCAAAGATAGAAAAAGGTACCACTTGCTGATCACTGAAGTTCTTCAGGTTTTGTAATCCAGATATAAATTATTCTCATCCTTATATCCCTCCTTTCTATCCTTGAGCAATCTTTTTTTTTTTATTATTATTATTTTTTGGGTTGGGATTCTGTAGTAGAGAAGGAAATGTCATTGTGTGTAGGTCCCTGTACTTTGCCCGTTTATGTCCTGACCATGTTCTTCTGATATTGAGAGAGAAATCTTCAGTCATAAGTGACAATGAATACGTACATGGACAAGGGTAAAAGTACACTTAGAAGGTACTTTTTGAAAAGCTTTACTTGCTCGTAGTTGCCTTTTTTATTACTATTATTTTTATTTTTTGGTTGCCTGGCTTTGGTTCCAAGATTATTTGTAGAACATGCCGGATTGTGCTTTTAGGTTGACAATCATAAAACTCAATTTTGACATATGCAAAACAGAATAATATCGTTTCTTAGTGGCCATGCCTGGGACTTCAGGTGTGTTAACTACATGTGAAACTACAAGAATCAGAAAATTAGACTGGGTTACCATTTTTATGTAGAACATCTACTGTACCATTACTACAGAAAATTACAGTTCTGAAATGAATGAGCAGTTCTAAAAACCAAAACAACTGTGGAAAAGCAGGGACTTTGTTTTCAGGAAAAAACAGCGTGCATTAGAATTAATATTATATCATTCTTATATCTAAAGTTAACCTGAAGTCCAATGACAATTAGTTTATACAGACTATTGTATGAATGCTTTCTATAATATAATATATTTTAAATTACATAGTAACTTTAGAAACAATAACAAAATAGATCTCATTTATTTAAATACTTTCTGAGGTGCTGCTTGGTAAAATAAGTATATGGATAAAAACATAGATTGTGTGTCTTTATGCATTTCATAGTAACTTCCTTAGAAGACACATTAAATATTTGTGCTCCCTATTTTCTGAAGAAAATGTCAGATTTAACACATCCATTGAGCTTTAGGATTCTGTGAAATTCTAATGAGGAAAAATAGCTAAACTACGTTTAAAATATTTACCATAGTTGTCCTAGTTAATGAAAAATGTTACTCTGATTTGAAAAGTTCCAGTGAATATACTTCTACCATTGTGTAGGAAAGTGTTCTACTTCTATGAGCATTACCAGGTTGTTTTTTTTAAGAGTGTTTAATAGAGAAATCCAGACAACCACAATATTGCACTGACAGAGAGCTGAACTTGTTCATCTGTTTTACCTAGAATGCAGACCTGTTCTGCATAACTGAAGTTCTGGTATTCTATTATAGTAATAATATATTCGAAGTTGAAAATTTAATATCCTTAGTAGTTAAGGCTACAGCGTCCTTCTGTGGGCTTTTTGGAGAAAGGTGGTGAAGGAATTATTTTAACTGTCCGTTAAAAAGAAATATATTCAGTTTTGTGAGTCTGTGATTATAGATTTAGTTTTGTTTGAAGATTTTCTCAACTGCCTTTTGCAAAATTTTATCATTTTGTTTTTCTAATTGGAGTAGAGAGGAGTAGAGATGCATTCTCTGTTATTTAAACAATCTGGAAAAAATAAGGTAAAAAGAGGTTTGGGTTTTTTTCTGCTCTCCCTTGCAATGAAGGTGAGGTTTTCTTCATTGGAAAAGATTAAAATAATCTTTTAAAGGAGTTTATTAATTATAAATATTTCACTAAATGCTTTAAAAGGAAAAATTAATTCTAATCTTCTTAATTATCTCACTACTGCTTATAGAAGTAGCAAAGTAAATAGGTCAGCAGTTCTCCAACATCAGTTACTAGATTTCAGAATTCCATGAGAAACAACTATTGGGATCAAACTATATACCCATACAGGAGGTCCTAGGGGAATTCCCTAAACAAAAATCTAGAAACTGAACTTTTGATATGGATGTTTGAATGGACATGAGAACAGAAAATGCAGTGGTGAAAAAAATTTTCAGCCAAGACCACTCACCGGCTGTCAGTCAAGTGCATTATCACTATGGCAAAACTCATGGAAGCCAAATGGCTCATCAGTGGACCAGAGTATTCAACTGAGATTAGCCCAAAATACAGTTCTATAAAATTTCATTTAGAACATTAATTTAGAACAAAATATCAATGTTGATTACCATCAAGGGGTTAGTTAGTGGTATCAATTTTTCAAAGAATTATAATAACTTCTGGATGCAAAGTCTGAAAGCTGATCTCTCTAACTTTATGGAAATTAAAATGAATTAATTTGCAAAGCCAAAATCTTATGCTAATATGTTTATGGTTGTCTACAGTGTTTGACAAAATAAAATATATTCTGTAAAATACTGTATATTTTCCACGTTTCATTTAATGAAGCAACAAAAGATTGTGTAAGTTTCCAATTAATTTAATAAAAAATTGGTGCAATTATCCCATGAATCTCTTTACTTGCACCTTTCTGTCACTTCAGAGGCCCTGTCGTGATATGGGAGGTTTGTGTAGGTAACAGATACTGTGTTGAATATTACTGTTTACTTTTTTTAATACCTTTCTCACTTTAATTTTAGTTGTACAATTGAAAGAACATTTGGGTTTGCATTAGCATCTCAATAAGGAGGTTTATTATTTATTTGCTTCATCTACTCTGCGTAGTGCCATTAATGCAAAAATATTAGTCTTTGTAATGACAAAAAGAAAGTGTGTATCTAATGACCTTACTGTGAGTAATTAGCCTTTTCCCCTAGTGATGCAGAATTGTCCATCCCTAAATATATAAGAAAATGGAGAGCCTTTATAATTCCGTAACTGGTCATAATGAAATAAATAAACAGACATTCCCATGCAGTTTCATCTTTTCCAGAATTGAAATGATTGAAGTTCTCTCCCATAATATGCTCTAAAAATATCGACAGGTATATATAATCAAACTGTGATGATGTAGAAGAAAAATTAATGATGCAATAATAGGAAAATAAGTTTGTGTTTAACAGGCTAAAACTATATTATGCAGAAACCAATAATGACATTGTAAACTTTTTTTGTCTTTTCAGACAAAACATATAAAATTAAGATATGGAGGAGAATGTAGGATTGGACAAGTTCTTAATTCTATGTAATTTCAAAATCTTTTTTATACTTCTGTCAACTTTAACTTGAGTTTTGCTACTGAAGTGCATTCCCTTATATTTATAGATTGACTTATTTCAAATAAGTAGCTTTTAGTTTTCCTGAATTAAAAACTTTTTGTATGGAAAATTACGCAACGGTGTTAAAGTTTTAGAGTATATAACGCACTTCTAAGGAACATTTATATGTTTCTTGTTTCCCCATTATTCTCAGTAAACACAAATGTTGGTTTTAAAGCATATGTATTCTCCAAAGAGTGTAAGCATCTGTTGTGATATAGAGGCATTTTCCTACCAACTGCATAGCTCTAAAGAGCTTTTCTGGTCTTTGAATGATTGATGTTTTCCTCCATTAGCATTCAGAACCAATGGATCTGATGAGATCCTCTTCAATCAATCCCTGATTTACTGACACTGTATATCATAACTATTGTTTCTAATTAACTTGTAATAAAATCTCTTGAAGTTACACTTTTCCACAGTTAACATCAAATCCAAGATGTTTGCTCTTCCTTTTTGTTTTGTAGTCTGTTGTCATTCACATTTTCTGCCACAGCAGTGTTATTTATTCAGTTTCTCTTTGAACTTTCACTTGTGTTCTGCTTGCTGTAATACTTTATTTTTCACTTCTATGGAGTCACTGATTTGCTCTTATGCCTTCCGAAGCTGTATTCATGACACCACTGGTGGAGTCAGTGACCCCTACTACCTGCAGGCATCATGCTTGTACTTCCAGTTCAGTGCTTTGATACCAGTCTGTTTCCATGATATCAAGAAAGGACTGTGACTAACTGAAGTGATATATCCAGCAAATCAGTACTGAGCCCTAACATGATCATGGCACCAGACATCATGAAGATCTGTCTTCATCAGTTCATTTTCTTTATCTACAATGTGCTTCCCAACACAATTTTTCTTTTTTTTTTCCCAAGAGCTATTGAAGAGAATTACCAAGACCTTGAGATTGAACTCATATTGGTTCAAGACTTGGGAACTTACCAATTGAACTCATATTGGTCCAAGACTTGGGAACTTACCGGTCTCCTGCAAGTTCTTTGAATTTGCCTATGCGTGAGGTATACATCCTTACATATATAAACAGTGCCAGATTCTGGGTTTATAGCATGAAAACAGAAAACATCCAGTCACTTTCTGAAGATCTTGAATATTGCTTTTCTCTTTCTGAACGTTTGTGACATGTAGAACAGGCTTTTCCCTGGCCACACAACTGGTCTCTGTTTTAAAAGTTCAGGCCTTGAGACTGGTAAATACTTTGATTGCTCCAAGACTTTTATGCCTTTACTTCATTTCTGGAGCTCTAAAGAAGGTTGAAGTGGGATAAACTTAAATATTTCCAGTACTTAAATTTTTTACATCCTTTTATTTTTTTCAGATCTTCTGCACCAATATAATCATGGGTAAAGGGTAGACCAACATAAAACAATCGTAGAGCATTCAGATCTTATTCTACAGCCATGGTCTCTTTTTAATGAGAATGTAATTTAGTTCATGTGCCAAAAACAACTTTGCAGAGATCAAGAATATTCTATATATAGAAAAGACTGTATATGAAAAAAGATAAAATATTTTTCAGCTTTGGCTGACATGAAGAATTGTGAGCTAAAAAGTATTATGGGTTTTTTTTTTAATACTTGTAGTGTTAAGGCAGACAGACCTCTGTTTATATTTCCTGATATTGCTTTAGGAGCTTTATCATTTTAGTAGTAATTTAAAAAATTATTTTAGCAGCATTTAGTATTTGTAAAATCCCACAGAAATATTTGTAGAATTTTCTCAGAAATTTTCTCCCAAACATTTAATGCATATCTGGTTTTATTCCTCTTATTAATACTCAACTTGAGTCCTTATGAGAATTAGACTTGTTTGGGTTTTTTCTTTTAGAGCTGTTGGAACTGCCATTTGGTGTGCTGTGTTAACAGTGAAAGGCTGCTCGTAGTTATTGTTACTTTAGTTTGCAGACAGGAAAAATGCAACCTGTCAGAAAACATTTTACACCATATTCCTACTGAAAGAGAAATTAATTTGTCCCAAAAGGTCTCTAGCAAATCACTAAAAAGTATGATCTCTTGCTTCCCTCTGTCAGTCAGTGTATATAGTTCGGTGTATATAGTTCAGTGTATATAATTTCAGTAACTCCAGGCTATGTGGGTTTTTTTTCTTTGAGGATACAGGGGAAGACCTGTTTCAGCTCAGATACCATCAAAATCTGTGTTAGATGGGTACAGAATCTCAGCAACATAAATCCTCTGATTCATGTTAGAGCTTGTTGAAGCAGGGCTCAGCTGTTTACACTCTGAACCTTAAAAGGGTTGCAGTTGTAGAGATTAACTAAGTAACTGCATGGTCCTTGGTGCATAAATTACCAACCATTGAATGCTGGTGGCAGCATCAACAGAAGATCCCAAGAGTGAATCAGTGATACCAGTTCAAATTATGTTATAGCTTCTGTAACTTGTAGAGCCCAAACTATTTGATAATAAGCTTTAATTGCATCAATTGATCCTGAGGTGTGGGAAAACCACCTCATGCTTCTTTACAACAACTTTCATTTCTATGGCTGGAGAACTTCTCAACTGTATTTCAATGACACTGTGGCACTTGATGTCACCATGCTCTTTATGCCCTGGGAAGGCACACGTATGAATTGTAACAGATGCTACTAGAAAAATGTTGCTAGACTCCTCTGGGGAAGTTTTGTGGAGTGGGAGAGGCAGATGCACGTGAACACAGTCATTTTAAGATAAGTTATTTCTTATTTTGCTCCTCATATTACGAATAGGATACTTTATGCCTATAAAAGAAGCAGTCATTCCTGCCTGGGGAAACCAATTTCATTCCTCACAACATCAAGTTTAAGTAGTAAAACCAATTAATATAGATCCTTTAATAATTAGTTTATTGTGCTGATGCACCTGCTTGTCAAAATCAATTGTTCTTACCTTTCGAACAAAACGCTGCTGTCGGAGTGACTATTCAAAATGACAATTGACCCTGTAAACCACAGGGATTTATATCATGTTTATAGGTATATCATTATGTGGACAAAGTCATTGATCCTAAGAGTTGTCACTCCAATTCTTTACAAACTTTTGTCACACAAACATGGAACCATAATATAATTCTTGGATCACTTGCAACACAAAATGATTGGCATTTGTTTGGCATTTGTGTACATTAAAGGATGGAAGAATAACACAAAATGTTCTCTTGTGCTGCAGACATGGCTAGGTTAGTGGTGATCTCTGAGGCCTAAAAGGACTGAGGTTTAGTTATCACAAGAAATTCTGTATGGCCTGAGGTACTGGACTGATAACTCATCATTGTGTTGCACTACTTTGCATTTGCTTTCCTATTGCTTAGTTCAGCAACCCTTGTGCTTACAATTTGTTGATAGTTTTGAGACCTTTTGATGTTATTGGTTTTTTTTTTCTTACTTTAACATATTTTATTATCTCAGTATGAGTTTGTGCTATAGGGGACAGGAACTGCAGTTCAGATGTCTTCTGCAAACACACAAGAAAGCCTTGCTGTTCCAGGAAGAGACACTTAGCTGCTGTGCTGAATAACAGAATGTAAAGAGAAAAAAGCAGATGTGCTGAATCAGGTGGAAGTTTTCTCTAGCCTCGTATTCCACCTCTAATACCAGATGTGCAGGTAGAGCATAATAACATAGCAAGCACGTTGTAATACTTCCGCAGAATAATCACACCTTTTTGATCTCTTGAGCCCCAATATTGTTTTTTATTATTTAAGAAACCTCAGTGGATATTTCCTCCTAGAAATTCTGTGTCCCTTTTAAATCTCTGTAAGTTTTTGATATTCACAAGAATCCATGCACCTTAACTAAACATAGTACAAAAAATATCTTCTTACATTTATTTTTAATAAGCCTTTACTAGTTTCACTTGATATCTCTACTCTGTGACTCGTTTCAATTCAGGTAAAGCCTTTAAGAAATTCCCCTGAATTATATATAGTTTGTTGGGGTTTTTTCCACTGAAGAAAGTAACTTCATTTAAATGTAAAAATGTAGAGAATTTATTCCGTTATTTCATATGTAATTTCCAGAATATTTGAAGTCAAATTTCTGTAGCTGTAGGCAAAGACTGATGGACCAGAAGTCTTTGAATTCAAGTTTTTCTGAGGAGCAAAAGAACAGGCACACAAACTGTCGTGTTTTTTGTTAGTTCACAAGTCTACAAATTCAGAAGGTCGAGTGCCAGAGATAAAACAAATGTCGGGATTGTCTACTTAAATATCTTACAGTCAGTTTTGAGACTTACATTCCCGTTTTCCTAGAACGGGGAAAAGAGGCACAGTGTATATTTTGGCATTCCAAGTTTGGTCACAGTTTAGCCTTTCTTCTCCTTCATGAAGTTAGAACTCTCTTGCCTACATTTTGGGAAATCGTCTGTAGAAGCATCAATGAGTGACAGTCAGGCATGTAAAGGATGTATGCTCTTTATCTTCTGAACCTCAGCTCATCTTTCAGAGGAGAGAATTAGAGAAAAAGAACCATTTCACTTTATCTGTCTCAGCTATGCGAGGAAGCAAGTTTTGGGACTGGGCAGCTAGTGTAACTGGTCCTATAGACAACATAGCCACTGAGCCTTATAAAATCTGGAGAAGGTTCTTGTCTTTTCTTCAGTATCTTGTTATTCTTTGTCAAAATATTTGCACCATTTTTAATTATACAAAATAGTAGGACCACTCATTTTGTACTCGGGTATCTATAATGGTGAGAATTACTATCCCAATGCTCATTTTATACAAGCAAAGTTTTCTGTCATTTTCCCATATTCCTTACATACCTGAAAGTACATGACTTGTTTGCAGGTATTAAATGTTAGCATATTAACATCAAGCACTATATGTTTATTAAGGAAGGTATCAGCCTCAAAAAAACAGTTTTACCTCTACCCAAAGATTAATAAAGGAGATAATCACATTTTCTTTAAATTCTACATCTTTTTTTT
>JAAGNO010006910.1:0-19524 GCA_033439905.1 Ceryle rudis
GAGGCCCCTCGAGGCGTGAGTGGGCTCCGGGGCGGGGAGTGTAGCAGTGGAGGAAGCGCTGGGCCCCGGGTGGTTGTTGTTGCGGGAACGGCCCGGTGGAGGCTCCGTGCCGCGGTGAGGCGGGTGGGAAACGTCTGGTATGAAAGCGGGGAGCGGCGGGGAAGGGGGGCTCCGCTGCCGGGAACTTGCCCGGCTCGGGGCCAGTAAACACCTATCTGAGGTGCGGGAGCGAAGTTGGGCCGGGAGGCGCCTCGCAGGTAGTCGTGTTTATTTGCATCGGGAAGGCAATTAAGAAATTAGTATAATGGCATCTGGAAGCGTGAAGTTTTTTGTTGTTGTTTTTTTCCTCACCGTGCAATTGAGTTTAAAATAATTAAACAAAGGCAGAAGGAAATGACATCAATCTGGTAATTGCCCGTCCACCCTCAGCGCACGGCTTTCCCCGTGTCTCTGTCTCCCTGGAGGCCCATCTGCCTCGCTGAGAGCGAACCGAGGCCCGGCAGTGCTGCCTGTCAGCGAAGCGCCTCGTCCTGCTCCGGAAGGAGCTACCAGCAGCTATCCGCCCCACCGGCAGCGGGAGTCGGGGCCCGGAGCGGCCCTCGCTCGTTCCGGCGGAGGGAAACGGCGAGGCAGGCGGGGAGCGTGATTGCTAGCGCTGGCAGCCAATAGGGGAGCGCAGGAGGCGGGCCGAGCGCTGGCACGTGAGGCGGTGGGACAGACGCATGCAGGGATAAACAGAGGGGAACTGGGACGGGGGGGCACCTGGGACGGGGGGGGGCACGGGAAGCCGGCCCCTTCATACGTCTGAACAGCAATTACTCTTTAATTGAGCTAATTAGGGGGGTTTAATGGGCTCTGTGGCAGGTGTAGAAGGCCCAACACCTGGAATGGGTGCAGAGCTCCTGCAGTGTGTACACCCTTCAGGCCTGGACTCCATGATCTACCAGCGTGCTTACAGGACAGCTTTTCTCCTTTAGAGTTTTATAGAGAATTTTAAGCCTGGGATCAGACAAGGCTTTAGAAAAGTACATATCTATACACCTGTCTCTATCTTAATACAGATATATATTGTGAAGGTGTATTTTATTGGCAGATTTTCCATGACCATTAACAATTCATATGAAACCTGCTTTGCTTTATGTAATATAAGAAATAGATTTGGAACAAATACAGTAAAACAGAGGAAATTTTTTTGGTTGGTTTTGTGGTTTTTTTTGTTGTTTTAGTTTCTGGTTGTTTATTTGGTTGGGGTTTTTTTTATTTTTGGTTTCATATAGACATCTGTATATCCACAAATGCATGGAAAATTGTGTTCTGAAAACAGAACTCCACAGACAGGCATCTGCTTTGTAACTAGGGTTGCAGATCGTGAGGTTTTTTGTTTGATTTCTGGGGCTTATTTTCTTAATCTTGATTTTGCCACAATGGGTGCTTAATTCAAAATTCAAAGGATTAAGAAATACCTGTGGTATTTGTCTGGCTTAAATACAAAGATGTGCAAGTGTTGACTGGTAATTGTATCGTGTCTCGCATTTTTTTTCATTCTAGAGCAGGTCTCGTAATTGGGAATTTATCAACATTTCCACTGGGGTAATTTTACAGGATTATCTGCCCTCTGTTCTTCCTGCTGGTTCATCTGGACTCTGTGGAGTTTGCTGCTAGCAATGAAGCCTTCTGTGGGGGTTTATTCATGTATTACTGAAATGGAGCCCTTCACATGTGGATTAACTCTTTGTTCACTTTTCACCTGAATCTCTTGGATCAGTCCATTTGTAAAAAGGAAACTACCCTACATCCCTTTTTTGTTTGCATTTTGAAGTTGAACTCTTAATACAGTCTTGCTGTATTCTGGCTGTTTACTTTGCTTGAATTTTAGAGGAAGAACTGAAGTGTAAAGGTAGATGAGACTGTAATACTGCATGGGCAGGTAAATACTTTTGACATTTTATATATGAAGACTTGAGAAAATGTTATGAAGGATCACAAATTGAATGAGCATGTTACCTTTCAAGGTAAAAATCATTAAAATCAGGCTGCACTAAATGTTAGGAAGACATTCTAGTAAGCAAGTGTGGTGTTTGTGATGGAAACCACTGTCTTTAAAATGGGTCGAATGCTCCCAAGGTTGAGCAAACTGAACATTCTTTTCCGGCATACGAACAAAAGCATCTATTTTCAAAAGCATGGCAGTCTAAATAAAAATGGTCCTGTTAATCTATCACCAAAAAGCTAGGTATTTTTGTTTGTAGTGCGGTGTGTTTTCATACTTGGATTACCACCGTGCGTGGGAGGCTGGGTGGTGAACCAGAATATTTCCTTCCAGTTGTGCAGCACCTGCTTCAACAGGCAGTTCCTGCTGCAGGGGCCCTGGTTCTGTTTGCTAACAGACTCTTGAGTTCTAGTCTGTTTTCTGTTTTTGTCATGTAATTTTGGCTGTACACTTGTATGTGTGCAGTCTCTACCATTACATTGCTGTCCCAAATAAAAAAAGAACCTGCCACTGACCTTAAAACCCCACTAAGAATAATCTCAACGGACCCTACTTTAGATTTTAGTCATAGTTGCATGAGATGGAGGTTGACCCTTACCCTGTTGCATACAATGTATCTGTTTTTTTTTATCTGTATATTGAGATTTTACACTACTTTTGGTATCACAATACTTCAATACTTTATGGATGTTACTGAATCCTGTCTAAATTTAGACTTCTTCATGATGTAATTTTGAAAGCTTTATACATGAATTGCTCAAACTGAGTCATGGCAGGGTTTCATCTGCTTTGTATTCCTTCCGTAGTGTTGGTGCTTACACATTTGGAATTGTGATTATTGTACAGTATCCTGCAAGATTATTAACATTGTATTAAGTGACATGTGTTCCCACATTGAAAATGGGTTGTAGAAGTTCACTCATCAGGGAAGCTTGGCGTAAGCCTGGGGACTTGCACTCACAATTCTACGCTGGGTGATTTCTGCAGTAGAAGTCTTGAAGAGACTTTACAAATGCTTAGGCAGGTCCCATAGAAAAAGCTGTTTAAATGCTTAACATGTACTTTTGAGATACTAATTAGACTTGCAAGATGGTGCTTATTTAAAAAAAAATAAATTGGCAACAAGTAATTTTTTTGTAAGACTGCAACATGAATCCTTGTGTTAATGCCTCAGAGGGTTTTTTTAAGTGAAGGAATCAAGGAGGGACTGGGAGCAGAAAATACATACGTAGTTGTTTACTTTAGACATGAAATACTCGCAGTTAGTATTCCACTTTGTGCTCTAATGGAGCCCTGCAGGAAGAGATTGATTTCTTTGTTTTAGACTGGGAAAGCTGTTAGGTATGTTACAGAGGCTGCCACCTAGACACTGCGATCACAGACTGGATATTTTGATGGCTCTCTTATGTGTCTTAGTTCATGTTTCTGACATGCAGCCTTTATTCTACAAGTGAAGCAGCTTCCTACCTTAAGCTGGTACTAAAGTTTCTGTACTGTTTTATAGTATCAGTATCTCCAAGGCCTCCTTCAGGTCTTTGAGCTTCCCCTATTCCTTAGCAAGCTACCAGTTTCAGTCTGAAGACTGAGAGTTTCTAGAAGATGCTGAAACAATCTGAGTGATAGCTCATGTCATGAGGCTACAGCATCTTGCCGTAGTTAGGAGACCATGAGGTATACTATGATTGAGTGTGCTACATGTTACAAATAAGCAGCATTACTGCTTGAGCTATTTGGGAGTATATTGATGAGTGATTGTGGATCCCGCAAGTTTTATCTGACTTAAATGGTGCTCCACAAAAGTATCTTTGTGCATAAATCAGTTTACAAAGTCAGTGATCAGAAAAAAAACCTGCACATCAGAGACAGACCCTCTCATCTGCTTTTTGGAACAAGTAACATTGAAACGACACCTACAAAGACAGGAAAGCTTGAAACTAAACTAAAAACACAACTAGGTTTGAATGTGCACTGTCCGAACAAGACAAGGAGACAGCATCATAATGGCTAAATAATAAAAACTATTAATCGATTAAAAAATATGAAGTGATCTGTGTGAAGAATGGTTAAGAACAGGAAGGAGTCCTTGCTTTGCCAAGGAACATCGCAACAGATGCATCTCTGGAGATGTGAGAGCTGATAATACAGCAGTTGTCAGCCATGGTGTAGATGCTTTCTGTGCAGGGAGCGATGGATGCCATCGCCCCGTGGTTTCTTCTGGTATAGTGTCAGGCCTTCACTCCAGTGGCGGAACTTGGAAGGCTGCTACTTTGGTTGCTCTTTAACTCCACATGATCTACGTCAGTACAACTGTCGTTGGAGTAATGCTGGTTTTGGTTTGTTTTTTTTTTTTTTGAAACCACCAACAATAAACTCCACTTTCTTAGCTGGTTATCATTGTTGGTTTTCAGCATTGTCTCACAAACAGCTGCATCAACACAACAGAGGGAGGTGGTGAAATGGAACATGGGGACAGGAAAGAAATCTTGACTTGGCTTTGCTGCACAAGACTGTGGTTGTGGAACAACATTCTCAGGCTTGTTAGTTTAATCCGAAGTGAAAACAATCTATGAATAGTCTAGTTGCTTCTGTCAGGATGTGGCTAGATGGGTAGAGCATGAACAATTTCTGTAATATCCTGAACTTCAGTTAGTTTAGCAGTTATAATATTAACAAGCATTTAAATATCTAGAAACTGGTTTTTAGGAAGGTGAAGATTTTTGGATTTAGATACTGACATCTCTTGTCAAGATCTTGTTCAGCTCTATAGCAGGCATGCTGAAAATGAGTTCATGTCCAAACTTCACTTAAAATATCTAGATTATTAGCTAGGTTATCTCTTACTCCCACGTTCTATTGCAAGGCTAAGAAAGAGGATAATGTTTTGTGCGGTTACTTCACGTTTTCACCCACAAAACAGAAATGTGGTATTTTCTGCCGATGGATAAAGGAAAATGCGGTAAGGAACGTTGTGGTGTACATGCCAGTACTCAGAATAGCTTACTAAGTTGGACCAAGATAAGAAATTGTGCCGTAGTTACTCTAAACAAGAATTAATGTTCCATGTATTGTGAAGAATCATAACTAAGTTGTCAAATATAATTATCTTGACGCAACCAGTGGAGTGAGAGTTAGTATTGTATTAATGCTTTGAAGTGTAAGACCATTCTCATTAGCTTTCTGAAGACATTTGTAGGTGGAAGCTTTTAAGCCTTGGTTTTACTGCCTATCTGCATTTTTAAAATTTGAGGCTAAATGTTTCGCAACAGAACTCTTCCTTTTAAAGTTGATCTTTTAGCTTCCAGCTTATTCGTGCAGTCTATAATTATGTAATGCAAGTAAAGTCTTAAAGTAATTAGTGAACCTGACTGATCTTTTAAAGTATGGGCATTTCAGAATACACTAAAACAGAAAATGCAAAAATCTTAATGTTGTCTAATACTCATTAGCTAGCCAGAGTGTTTCTAGGGATACCAGTTAAAGGTCAGCCTTTGCTTTGCAATTTGCTTTTGCATTAATGTTTGTTTTGTATACAGCAGCCTTTTACTATAGGCATAATTACATACAATTGCTGATAATTAAGAACTATTCTAATCAGCTGGAGTATGTCTGTGCTACACTGAGAATATTTGAACATGGTATTTCTAATCATTAGATGTTGTGCAGGGTAAGGAGTAGGAATTTGTTCTTGATTGTGAGTCAGAATAAATCTGTCTTGTAGGTCTGTCGAGAAGACAGAGCAGTCAAGAACCTCTGCGCTGAATCATGTCTTTTGTATTTTGACCATTTTAGAGTTCACATTTGAACCCAAACGCACCTGAATGTGAAAGTTAAAATTGCTTCTTTGAACTAGTGAAACTATGCTAAATAAGTTTTTCACACCTTCTAAGGCTTAGGAGATTACATGTACACCATTAAAATACCAGGCTGCAGGTTGCTTATGTGATACGACATTGTGATTGTAAGTGGAGAGGTGGCAGGTCTGGCAGGAGAAGTAGAGGTTTGAAAATGGCAACCTCCCTACCCCTGCCACACGCCTTGCAACCAGCCAGTTAGCATCTCTATAAACAGTTAAGAAGGGCAAAGAAACCTTGATTGAATTTGAAATGCCTGCAGTTCAAAACTGAATAATATGGTCTTGTTAAAAATAGGAATTGACTGATTTTCTTTTTATACTTAAAATTTAAAGCCTGATGTAGTCAGTGCTGTATAGTTTCTAGTCTAATCAAATCTTCCTGATGTGGAAACAGAAAATATTACCATTTGACATTTATGGCCCAGTTGATCTGAACTGGGATACTTTACTTGTTAAGTTTCAGGAGGGTTATGTCTCATTTTAGTCTGCTTTGGCTAGATCAAGCGTTCTGCAGAACTTTTACAGCTTGATGGATTTTTTTTTTTGTTATTAATTTTTTAAAAAGAATTTTAAAGCATTTAAAACTTCTGAGTTTTCTGTAGTAGAACTTACACAAAATCAAATAACTCCTCTATTTAGTCATATTCCAAATAAACCTACATAAACTAATGTGTATTGACTTAATCAGTGTCTTGTATTTATGATTACACAGTTGTAATGCACCTTCACATCCCACTGCATTATCTAAGTCTGAAAAAGAAGGGTAGCTTGTAGTTTTGTAATATTCTAGTTTTAGAAGTCCTCAAAATATGATGAAGCAGCATTACTTTCCTGATGAAACAATGTTAAGTCTTAATTTGCTAATAGCCACCAAAATGTGATCCTTCCAAGTGAAAAGCACTTGGCATTTGTGTAGATTTAACAGTATTTTTTTTTTTAAATCAGATTATTCCAACATTAAGCGATAAAATGGGTTAAAGGGATATTGACACCTTCCCCCATGTTGTAGTTGAGTCTCTTGGGGGTGAAGAGTGTTTTCAAGGAGTTGGTTTTGTGCTGCTCCAGTTCTGCCTTTGCACACAGCAGTTGTGCCATTCCTCCTCACAGAAGGTAAAAGGAAATTTTTAAATTTGCAGCATGAATTCTGAAAAATTCAGGTGTTACCCTTTAGCAATTCCCAATCACATTTTTCCTAGTCTTATTTTTTCAAGACTATATACTTAAACGAATTAATTACTTGAACATCCTTTTTAAATAAAAGGCCAAGAGTATTTGCAGTAGTCACCAAATAGTAGGTGTATACATAAGACTTGGTTTTTACCTAGAAGTAGCATACTAGGAGGAAAAGAATAATAAATCTTTGGGGTTCTGACACACTGATGTTTTCTTTGTGTGTATTTCAATAAGAGCACTCTCTCCTACAAAGTGAAAAGTTATTCAATAGATAGGTAAGTTCTCAAATTTTTGTATATTCGGAATAAAAACCCTTCTAGTTTTAGTCTAATGTGTTTTAGTATGGTTTCCTTTATTTTGGGGAGGCTTTATTTTTTTTTTTTTTTTTTTTTTTTTTCTTTTAGGTAGTGGCTTACACCTGCATTTCTGAACTTTGTACTTGCTCAGTTGTATATTATAGCAAAGTACAAACAGAAGCTGTACAAACAGCAGGGTGCAAGTATTCTTCCATGTTATGGTGTATATTTGCTAGTGGTTGGGATATCCAAAATGGTAGGACTGTGTTAAGATATATTTAGAAAAACCCCAACACATTCTAATTTAATATGTTCTGAATAAGACATGGATAAAAACAAGACTGACATAAAATTAGAAGGCTTTGTAGGAACAGTATCAGGCATTTAAAAAACATTTAATTCCTCTGGTTTAAGTTTTATATCTCTAGGAGTTGGGGGTGGTTCCAAATAATTCTAAACAAGAGTTTAGCTGAAGTGCATTAAATTTTCTTCACATGACATTTGAGTTTTAGCTGGGATGTGTTGGGTGCTTGCTTGCTTCCTTTCCTCATCATGGTGTCTTGCCTAGAAATACTTTTTCCATCTTTTTCCAGTATTAAGGTAACTGTAGTTTGTTGCCCATGCACGCTGTAGAGGGAGGAGAAATACAGTCATGGATTCAATTCAGATGTGTAAATTCTGTAGGCACTGACTGTTACCAACAGCCAAAAGCAGCTCCCTTGCTTTTCTGTAAGAATATAGGTGTTGCACTTCATCATCCCATCCAGGGACAGTTTATGCAGTGTTGCTGCTTCACTTGCCTGTACTTTAAGCTCCCATAGAAATTTGTAACTTGACAAGTGAGGTGCCACCAGTGACAAGAAGGTGAAAGCAGCAAGCTTGATTCGCTTTGGAAAAGCACTTGTTTAAAGGATGGTCACGAGTCTTTGGGAAAATCTTATGTTTTATGGGAAACACTGGAACTACAGCGCTATGAAAATACTTTAAACAAGTTTTTCCAGAGCATAGCAGGTATCTTTTAGATGTACTTCTGTTTTGCATTCCCTTTGAAAGAGGGTCACTGTTTGAAGTTTAAATCAGTAATTTCTGTTCATTCTAATAAAATTCAACAGTAGAGGCTAACTCTTTAACCACAGGTTAACATTTGTGATTAGCCTATACATTGCTGTAACTGCTACAGCTTTAAGTTATCTAAAAAGCAGTGAACTTTGCCTTCAGTTAGGCTTTCAGACTTTGTTCATTGTTACTGTTTAACTAATGCATGGATGAAGGTAGTTGGAAGCAAGATTTTTACTTCCTGCTGTGCAAGAAGCTATTTCAGGTAGGTGTGGCCAGAAGTAGAATTGTGGTGTTGTCCTGTTTCAGTCCTATAAGCAGCTGTCTGCAAGTCCATACGTAACTAACATACAGGAATAATGATAGTACTAATACAAGAAGCTGCAGTCCCTCAGATATTAATTTTTCCTCCTCCCCTTTAGCTTTTGGACAATTTAATTCTCTTCACCAGCTCCTTTTGTTATGAGACAAAAGTCAGTGCTGATGCAAGAGTGAAGTGGAAATACACTGTCCGAGGGTAGAAGGAACTGCAGCAGGACCAGCTTAGTTCTGCTTCACGCATTGTAAAACCACAGTGCTGGTAGGACACAGGGGTGGTGGTGAGGAGGGTCTTAACTTGAATTCAAGACATACCAGTCAATTTAAGAAACACCTTTGTGAGGAAAGTCACTGGAACCCATTTTCAACTGAAACTTTTGATTGCATAGAAAAGAGTATCAAGGTTAAAGGCACAAGGTTACAAATCAGTGATCTGGGATGAACTTCCAGTAAAAAAAACCCAAACCCTCTCTCATATGTGCTGTTATTTTCTTATGAAATCTTTGGGCAACTTACTGCTTTATAATTAATAGGAAGTCGTGCAGATTGGTTCCTATCCTGCTACTTTGCAGCAATTCAAAACTAATTTATTTGAAAAGTAACACTGTACTGCAATGAGTGGAAAATACACTTCATCCAGTTATTTCTAACTTTAGAAGTAGATCTAGATTTGTATAGTTTATTCACTGGTCTTAAAGTAGCAAGAAGTTTGAGTAATTCTGCACCTGATCGGGTGTGGTGCTACTTGGTTTACTTCCCCCTCTTGGCTATCTCCTCATCTATATCAGTTTATTAGTCATAAATAATGTCAAGTAAGGGGGTGGGAATGTGAAAGAAGTCTCCGATGTGTGTCAGGCATTTTCAGAAACACAGTTGTAATGTTTCAGCATAGTGATCTTGAGGTATGTCTAAAGGCACTCACATATTTGTAGATGGGATTTGTAACTGTTGCTTAGTAAGTATTTAAATAGTTATTTCAGATTACTTTATTAGAACAGATGAAGCTGTGTCCGATCACTAACCCATGCTGCTCTCACTTGGTAATGAAGTTTTTAGAATTCAAGTTTTGTTTGCCTTATTTTTGATATGGAAGAAGTGCATGTTTCTAGGAGAGGTTTTGGAGCAAGCTTGATATCTGCATTTGTAGTAAAGCTAGTATTACAAAGAGTAAATGGTACTTGGCCTACAAGGGTGGTCCATTACATTTAGTTTTGAAATAGTTTATCTGTGGTACTGTATAGAAAGCATTTCAGGAAGTGAAGAGCTGCTGTAGCATTTTCTGGTGTGCTGTTGTTTGTTAAACAAACAAACAAAACAACTTACTGGTTACTTTCAAAAAAAACCAGCCCACCTACCTATTTTGATGAAATCCTTCTCACCACCATCTTCAGATTTTTATGAAAAAATACCAGAAGGCAAGGACAGGAAAAATGCAACCATCTTTTCTGCCCTGTCACACAAAGCATTTTCCCCAGACTATCACTTCTCCATTTCAGAGACATTGGTTATTAGCAGTTTCCACAGTCACCGGAAGCATTAACTACCTTGTAGTCCAGCTTCCGCTTTGCGGACACCTATAGTCTCCGAGACTTACCATTTCAAAAGTCACACACCAGTCTGAAGTCTCCTTCTTCTACAGCTAGTAGTGCAGCTAAAACAGCTTGGCCTTCAGGCAACTCCTTCTTTTCTAGGCCACCAACTCCTCCTGACACCATATCCTTCATGGCCACAGTGCTGCAGCTGTTAAGTGTTTCTTGGGAGTGGAGCAGCAGCAGCAGTTCTGTAGCACAGCACACCCACTTGGATGGCTGCTGGGAATCACACTGGCTCTTGTTCAGGACAGCTCTCTGAAACAACACTTACCCTGGCTGTTCATCACCTGACTGCACTCACTGCTTTAATCTGGAGGGACAGGCAGCCATCAGTACAGGTGCAGCTCAACCTGTGAACATTTGGCTTTGTCTCTAGTGGTCTGTTACTGAGTGAAGCCAGAGCCAGGGCTCCGTCATCCACCTGCTGTATTAGACAATTTTGTCAGCTCTTCTAACAGGTTGCCTTCACTTGACTTCACAACCTTTGAATTTCTTCTTTTTTTTTTTGATCCCTGTGATCCTTGCCCTCCATCTTTCCCTGAAGAGTCTTGTCTGCTTCTTCTCTCTCTTGCCCTGTCCTACAGCCTCTCTATACCCTCTGTGCAAACAAGGGCATAAAACTGTGTCTGTGCTGAAGACTTAAGATCTAGCTTCCTGTGTCAGAACCTTTGCACTGTTGACCTCATCAGCCTTGTTTAGCTCAGTTTCTTGAGGGTAAGGGATGTTATTTCTGTATTGGGACTGAGTGACCCAGTGTGGGAAGGAGAGCTGCGCTCCTCTTGAAATCTGAAGCTCTTCTGTTTTTACAGCTATTTAAATAACAATTTTGATAACCTGGTACGTGATAGTAAACAATTTAATTTGCATTCAAACATATCTAAATATCCTCTTCATCAAATTCACATAGTGTGTGGTATGCTCTGGGCATCTGTGTCCTATCTTTGTTTATAAAGATTTTTCCCCTTTATGAACTAACTTGCTGCAGGTGATGACAGCCTCATGTTCAGTGGTGCTTTCCACTGTCTGTGTGGGTGCAACTGAAAATTACAGGTGGTGTAGGCTCTCTTGAAAATGATTGCCATGATAGTTTGAAGCTGCAGCTATCAAAGGCTCTGAGGTTTTTCAACACCATTTTATGGGTCTTACTAAAAATTGCTTTAGTCTGACAAAACTGCTTTAATCTGACGCTTACCTCAGCTTTTATGTTTAACTGTAGCAGCTCACCAGGCTCTAAATTTGGATTTTGGGAGGGGGAGAAGGAGGAGAGACAGTGATTTGTAAAACAGAATGACTTTCTTGAGCTACTTGGTGCTGTAGTTTTTTGAAATGCAATTCAAAGTATTACACTTGTGTTTTATCATGTCCTGTGAAATATGACCCAAATTTAGCCTTGCTGTCAGATCCTGAGAAATCTTGAGCTCTAGGTGGTGGATAAAGATGTGCTAGTACTTAGTGTGAGCATAGCCTTGGTGTTCTGCTGTGGCTGGTGTCAACAGTGCTGTTGGTCATCAGCAGCTCCTTCAGCCAGGAGGCTGAAGAACATTTGCTGCCCTTTTTTTTTTTTTTTTTCTGCTGGCAGTCTTAAAGATCAGAGAATCATCCACTGTGAAATGCTGCAGCAAAAAAAAGGGAAAACCATCAGGAGAGGGAACTAATGAGAGAGAGAGAGTAATGCCATGGATGGACTCAGAGCACGGGGTCAGCAGGATCCGGTGTTAAAACCTCAGACTCTTATATCTGTGTTTTAGCACACATTAACAAAACCCACTGGAAAAGTATGTCATCCTCTTCTGGTAGCGAGGAGCAATATGCTGCTGGTACTAGCAAGGCTGTTAATTAGTGCATGTGATTGAGTGTGCTCTGGGGAACATTTGTGTTTCTGTACTGAATGAGATTTCTGTCTCTGGTATACCTGCTTCATTTCTTGAAAAATTGGAACATATTTATTAATTCAGGCAGCTGCAGGAAGAGAAAGCATGAAATGACTGAGGAAGGTAAATGTTTCCTGCCAAACTGGAGCGTACGTGGCATTGATCTTTGTAAATTATATGTAATTATATATAGCAATTTCAGAAGAAATGCTCTATCCATTACTTAGCTATGTATTATTGCAATAGTTGTGTAGTTATTGCAGTGAGAAGTTATGCTTTTATGTTTCTGGTGGTTATAAGCCAGCCTTATCTCCTTTAATTAGCTTAGTTTGAAGAAGAAAGTGTTATACTCAGTGATTCCAGTACCCTGGGTACTCAACTGCCTTCATTCTTTAAGGAGCTCCACCCAGCTGCTATTTATAATCTCATCCTTTTACCCACAATTCACTTTTTAAAGGGGAATTTCTTTTCATTCCAGAATCTGTTTTTGACCAGTAGTGGGAAAGTGAAGGAGGAGTGTGAATTAGTAAAAGAGGTGTTGTATTTAAGTAAGCGTGTGGTGCCTAAAAGCTTTAATTTAATGAAGATGTGTAAAGAGCTGACTAAGTTTTTGAGGGTGTTCTGTTGGGTTTTTTTTCACATGCGGAGTAAAATATTTTCCAGTCAGTTCAATAAACAGGTTATACGTTTGGTTGATAGTCTAATTTACTAACAGTTATTCTTTGTTTAGTCTCTATATAAGTGCAAAACTTTTCTGATATATTCACTTTGTCTAGGGATATGAAAAAATTAGAAAGCCTTAAATGACCTGGTAGGTAGGAGCGCTCATGATTGTGACCAGTATAGCATCTTCTTTATCGAGTGGTTTTTGGTAGTATTATCATATTGCACTTAATAATTGCATAATATTGCCTGTAAGATGTTTGTAAATGTGATTTGAGCCAGCGTGGTTTCATTTTTCAATTTCATATAAGTAACTTTATAGCTTGTTGCTTGTGCCTTTCTGTATGTATTTGGATGTGGCAGCTTAAGATGGTGAAATCTTTGCCGTGAAAGCTCTTAGATATGTGTGGACCAATGTAAAATCATTACACATATTTGTGATAAATGCAATTTATACTGGAAGTCCTGTGTAGCCGCTGATATTTCGTAAATTAATACAGTATTGATTTGTTTATTTAAAATCTACCTATGCTGGTTTTCCTCTTAATCTGACTAAAACCCAGATGTATATCTTTTGGGACAGAGGTGAACACGGTCATGGTACGGGGGGGGTTACAGCATAGCTTTAATGGGGAGCCAGGAATGCTTTTTTTATGTTCCTTTCCCTGCTCTTTACAGTGAAACAGGGCATGTGTGTTGATGCACAGGAAACCTGAAAGGAGGGTGTTTTTTTTGAGAGGAAGGAGTTTTTTGGGAGAGGAATTTTTGCCACTTCTTTCTTGTGGTCCATGATTTGGTATAGTAAAAAGATATAAATTTATGCTTCTTGTGAAGTTAACAGAAATGTTGTGAAAGAGAGAGAAATGATGTTAAAATTTCAGTCTTAAACACGTGGCTGAATAAAGTGCTAGAAATGTCTACCTCAGGTAGAATATTTTCATATTGAAAAGAGTAGGATGAGGGTTGGATTAAAAGATACCATTTTGCAGACTTAAAGAACTGAGCATCTTTTTGAAATCTTAATTATTTTCTTGGATGGTGAATTGTGTGAAAAGTTGAGGACTGCAGGAAACCTGGAACTGATAGATAATCAAGGTTGTTAGCAAATGTTTTCTCTGTAGTGTGTATGAGTGAGAATGCAGTGGTGGTGATCATCACTTTTTTAACCTTCATTATTGAAGAGCCGAGTGCCTACAATAGGTTGGATTGTTTTTTGAAGAACAACGACATACCCATGAAAGTTGTCAGGATGCAATGTTTATGTTGGCTTACAGATTTTGTTAAATCGTTGGGTGGAGGGTTAGGCTGTTGCCTGCCATTCTAGGAGCATCAGGAATCTGTGTTCTTTTATTTTTATAGCACTCTTTCCCACTCAGTGAAGTTTGTAGGTGGGCATGGGTTATCTTTATCTGAAGTTTTGAAAAGTGTTTGGAGTGAATGTCCAACACAAAATCTAACTGAAATGGAAATTATCTTTTAAAAAAATTCTCAGTCTATAATATCTTATTTATCTTTTTGTCTCAACAGGAATGCCCAAGGAAAAGTACGATCCACCTGATCCACGGAGGATGTACACAATTATGTCCTCAGAGGAAGCAGCCAATGGAAAGAAATCACACTGGGCAGAGTTGGAAATAAGTGGTGAGAAACTAAGAGTGGTCCTGAGTTATGAACTCATTGCAAGTTAAGAGTAGGTGACATAGTACAGTCTTGGACAAGAAGTCTGGACTGGAGATACCTACCTTGAAGTGAGCCAGCACACCAACACAGCAGCTGGTGTGTCTGAGGGAAGAGGTTGGGCTGGGATAATAGAGATAATGTAATTTGTAAAAGAGGGTGAAACTGGGGTTGATAAGTAGACGTGCTTTTACTTTATGTAACAACAGTGTTGTATTAGTCCATGACAGTAGAGTTGCTATTGAAGCAGAAATTTGCCATTTCAAAGCAGTTGTAAACCCTTGCTTTGTTCTACAGATTTAAAAACAAAACAAAACCCAAAACCCTTTAAGAGCTGTGCTAGCTTTGAGATACTGTTCAACTTCTGGATATTTTTTTGAAAATCAGATAATGCTCAGAATTTGTAAACATGAATTCCAGCAGGTGTGGGACGCCAGTCTCTCTTGCTTTGTAGAGTAAATTTTGCTATATGAAGTGTTTTTACAAGGAAATACAAGCAAATATTTTAAGAATTTAAAAATTATTTTGTGATGTAAATTTAGGCTGAAATTTTGCTTAAATACAGAGATTCTTTAAGCAACTGCAAAATCTGTGGTATTTCTAAGTGACCATGCAATAAAGAAATTTGTGGAAGGAAGAATAGAGTTCTTTCAAATTGCGAAGAGTCTTTCCATCCAGATCACTGAATCTGTGTCTTGCTTCAAGTGCCACGTGCCGCTCCATGTGAATAGCATTCTTTACTTGAAGGTTACAGATGCAGAAACCTACTTAAATGCTGCTTCAGGAATCAGCATTACATATCAGCATTAGGCTTGGATATTCACTTGGACATCTGCTGCCTCTGCACAGGAAACGCATTAAGTGATGGTTCTTGCCTTTCATGCCTGGTAATCTCACTACAGAGTCATTCCAGTCAAGAGAGCTGTAGGTAGTGAAGAGGATGGATCCGTGGTGTTGATTTGGAATCCTTTCAGCTAGAAGGCTTTCTTTGATCACAGTCACCTGTTTGCACTGGCGGGAGGTGGGGGAAGGTGTTAATTCAATTTTAAAAGTGCAAAGAGCTATCGATTTGAATTTATCACCTTTCAAAACATTTCTTAATGGGTATTACAGTGACAAGACTCCTTTAAGAACTGTATGTGTGTGCTTTGCAAAATCAAATGTGACAATGTTTTTGCTTTATTAGTGTTCACACTGTCTTTTCCTTGCAAAATATTTGGTCATCTAATACAGAAAGCCACAAATGTTTTAACTCCTCTTATTGCAATCACTGAGCTTTTTCACTGCAGGCTGTTTTGTGCCACTCATTTTCTTACAGCTCATGGGAAATGATACTTGTATTAAACTTCTTGTTACTGAGGGCTGAGTCCCAAATACACATGGATCAGTGTAGCTTTCCCCAGGCACTAAATATGACTTTTTTTGTTATGAAGAAAATCACCTAAAGAAAGGAATTCCAAAGTGTGTATGTTGGTATAATATTAACTAGGCCATTTCTAATACTGGCAAATTATGATGGTGTTTTTAAAAGGCTGTTGCAAGTAACTTTCTGTCTTGGACAAACTATTGCTGGTTCTCATCTTCTAATGCTTTAGGTGCAGAGATGACTTCGAGAAATGAAAAATGATCCACTCCTTGGGGGGGGAGTGGGGGGTGGGGTGTCGTGTGCGTAATCTGGGAGAGAAAATATGTTTTGAGACCTTCTGATGATATCTCACATTCCTTGCATGCAGCAATGTAAAAATCTTGATTCTGTCACACAAATCTATATTTCCACCCTTCAGTTTATACAAAATTTGTACCATTTTTTTAAAAATATCTGGCAATAGTTTATGCAGCTTTTAGTTCGATGCCAGATGGAAATCTATGTTCCCAACTAAGCATCTTAGTCACACTAAATATAGTGCTTCTATCTGTTCTTGGCTGGATTAATGCCAGAGAATAAAGATTTTTTTGGTTTGAAAGATGTTGTACAGAAAGAAGGGGCAAACTGAATAAGCATCTTTCATCTCAAACACAAACTAGAAATTGAAAAAAATCTGTTTCTTACACCACTGTTAATTACTGAATTCGTAGTCATAGTGAATAGATCTTGTTTTTTATGGAACTTGAGAAAGGCAGATGTTTAAATGCTAAGTATGGATTAGAAAAAACCAAAAATTTGAACATCCCTGGCAACACCTTACATTCTCTTATGCATTGTCAATTTTTTTTTTAATCTGTAGAATCAGTGATTAATGGGATTTTCATTGAATAAAACAATAATAATACTAAAAAATGCAACAAAAGCCAACAAAGCCCCTCTGCCCCCCCTACATATTTAAAAGGTGTGTAACTATTGATCAACTTACATATTTTAAATGTTCTGTGTTCTTTTGTACCTTCCTTCTGCAGGGAAAGTGAGAAGCTTAAGTTCATCATTGTGGACACTGACCCATTTGACAGCTTTGCATCTCAGTGACAATTCCTTATCCCGTATTCCTTCAGACATTGCCAAGCTTCACAATCTGGTATATCTGGACCTGTCCTCTAATAAAATTCGCAGTTTACCAGCAGAGCTCGGAAACATGGTGTCACTCAGGTGTGTAAAATTTAGCATGAGTTAAAGTTGTTCTCTTGTTACCATTGTAGCAACAGTTCAAATTTCAGCATAATTTTTATGTTCTAGTAAAAGAAAAGCATAAATAGATTAACCCTTCCTCACTACTTTGTGTCTGTCTCCCTGAGTACTTGGTATGATGTATGCAGCTATAGCAGTGCTGGCTTTTCTGTGATTTCCTGTTCCGATGGGTGACAGTATGGAATGAGCTTCAAAAGTTCTCAGCTTGATGGCAGTCACCCATTTTATATTTTTTCAAGTCAGGTTTCCTGTCTTAGGCATCTCTTTCCAGGCTCTTTTACAAATCTTTATGTGGAATTTTTCTCTAAGAAATACCGATGCACAAAAAAAAAAAAAAAATTTCTTTTAACTTACAGTAAGGTAGGAAAAAGGTGAGCTTAAACATTCATGATCATGCTAGCTACATTTTTTCCTCTGCATTCATCTTCAGTAATTATTCTTAACAATAGTTCTTATTCTGTTTATTTTATAACACCTACAACTTGTCTAATACCATCTCCTTCTTCCCACTTTTTCTATCATGTAACTGCATTCCTGTAACTCCTGTAACTGCAAACTGGGGAGTAGGGGAAAAGAGTTCTAAAGGTACCTTTGCACATCTTGGCACTGCAAAACTGATGATAAAAAGTTTGCATGGAATGATACCTCCTTTTAGAAGTGAAACATGAATAATGATGCCTATTTAGATGATAATTAAGGCCACAACACTTCATTTTGTGAAAACAGTGTTATGTAAATACAGAAATGATTTATATAAGAGTAAATATTTACAGGCAACATTCTTTAATTCTTGACCCAAAGGAAGAGCATTATCTTAGGTTTATTAGACAGTCACCAGTAATTGCCTTCATTGCATTTAATTTTAAAGATGTTTTTGAACAGCTTTCTCAAATTCAGAAAACTTTGAGACTAAAAATAAGAAGAATGTTATTAGAAGTAGAGAAGAAGACAATAGGAAAATGGACTGCCAGCCCAGCTCTCTGTTTCATTAAACTGGAAACAAAGCAAGTTTGCACATAGAAATATCAGTCATTGCATTTTCTTCTGCTTCAGGAAAGTCCACTCTGTTGGGGAGGATTAAACAAGATGATTAAATTGGTACTACAAGTTCAAATTCCAAAGCAGTAAAAGTCTCAACCTTGGAGGCTGAGCAAAGGGATCTTGCTTTTTAGAGCTTAATTGGCAGCTCTGATTTGTAGCATGTTGTATAGTTGTTTTCAGCTGTGAAGTAGTCTGTTCTAAAGAGAGCTTTGCATTATTATTTCAGGTAACAGGTTTCTTCCCTCCTTTATTCAATCCTCAGGTATCGTGAGCTAACAATCCTCAATTTGCTGGAATATTCTAAAATTCATCTTTGTACTTCATTGCATCCTTTTATTATCATCAGTGTTTTTCCTTTTAAAATATTGTTGTAAACTTGATACTCATGGCATGGAGTTAGCTTAGCCATAGTCATCAGTACTGTCAGAAGATACCGTGCCTTCCAACACTGGGCATTGCTGATGCCTTCCTGAGCCCCAGAAATCATTTAAGTGTTGATAACGTGTTTTCTGGCTCCCACATCTCGAGCTCTGGGTTTGGTCTGTGTGGCAAAGCTCGCCTAAGGCTCCTTGCATCTCCCTTTTTACTTGAATAAGGAGGTGCCAGAGCAGCAAGATTACTGATCTTTGCTTATAGAGGAGGAAAAATTAAAACACTGTAATGTGTTATCTTGGAAAGCTCAGCTGTAAAACAGATTCTCTTAACAGGCTTTAAAGAAATGGTGGGCTTGCTATGTAGAGGGGGTGGGTTCTGTGGAGGCAAGGATCATTAGAGAAAATAATTCTTTCATCCAAGAGAGGAAGTGTACTGATACCTACTACTACTGTGCCATTCTTCCAGCTCGATGTATTTCCTCTAGAAAAATTTAGTATATTTTTTGTAATTCATACATAACTTCTTTTAGACTTCAGCAGCGCTATGAAAAACTCTAATGGAAAAAGTAGCTTCCTAAGGAAGAAACTAGGAGCTTTATAATGTCATACAGAGTATCAACCCTAAAAATGACAGCTATATAAATTGCAAATGTCTGTGGAATTGCTGAGAACTAGTGGAGATGTTGGTTTTTTTAATTTTTTAATTTTTATTTTTTAACTCCCCATCCTCTTTTCTACCTTCCATGTGCCTCTCTTATACTTAAAAGCCCCAGAATGAGGCCTTCTGAGGTACTGTATACAATATGTAATTTTGTCTATGGGATTTTTATACTGGAGGAAAAAAACCAAACAAACAAAAAACAAAACAAAACACCCCCCCCCCCCAACAAACAAAAAAAAAAACCCACCAAAAAAAAAAAAACAAAAAAAAAAAAAAAACAAAAAAAAAAAAAAAAAAAAAAAAAAAAAAAAAAAAAAAAAAAAAAAAAAAAAAAAAAAA
>JAAGNO010006910.1:19578-67432 GCA_033439905.1 Ceryle rudis
AAAAAACACAAAAAACCCCACAAAAAAAAACAAACAAAAAAAAAACCAACAAAAAAAACCAACAACAACAACAACAACAAAAAAAAAAAAAAGCAAAGAATTCCAGGTTGGTTAGGTGTACTGTAAGCTGGCAATAGCTTTAGCAATGACTTGCCATGTCTAGATAACCCAGTGAAAGAAAGGGAACATCCCCTGCTGTATCTTCTTCCACTATTACACAGCCCAGAGTGTCTCTAAAACAAGCCACTTTATTTTACCAAGGTTTCTCAATATTCAGTGAAATGGAGACAGTTTCTCGGGAAGTCCTTGCTGGGGGAGGGCCAGGCAAAGTTTACTCTCAAAATGCAGAGCTGGAAGAATTGTAGAATCATAGAAACGTCTAGGTTGGAAAAAAAAGAGTTGAGTATCTCTGCTTCAAATGCTGTCTTGTAGAAAACTTAAAAGACCTAAGGTGCCCAACTTTCCTTTTTTTTTTTTTTTTTTTTTTCCTTTCCTTGCCTCAAAATATTTTTAAAGTCTCTAGACTCCAAGTTGAAGAACATTGAAGTAGCAACTTCATATTGAATATGGCGAGTCTTCACTGCTTAGATGGAAATGTGTTTAAAAAGGTGAAAAGCTTCAAACAAGTTCATTTTCTCTGCCCAGTTCATTGGGATATCAGAATTCAGGACATGACTTCTGTTCATGTCTGCATAATGGTTTATAAGTTAAAAAGCACCAACAGAAAATTACTATTTTAAATTACTATTACGTGGTAATATCATAGCTCTAATCATGCTGCCATAATCCTGGATTTTGTGCTTATTTGTTTTCTGGGATATAATTTCTGTTTATTTGGCCTTTTATCATAGCTGGACTGTTTTATGGTCTGGTTTGCCAGAGCCATTACTGCTTCATCACAGCAATACTTAAATACTGTATTAACTAGGGTTTACCAAATTTCTGACTTGCTAAGATGAACTCACCAAATGGCTGCATTCCTCTGTACCTCAGGGTAGTATGTATTTTGTCTGTGTGTGTGTTTTGAGTACAGCAGGATTTTCCAAACTATTGCTATGTAGTCTTGTGAGTTATTTAATATTATGGGTTGCTACTGTATTGTTTCTCTTTCAGTTAAATTTCTTGTACTATACTGCTGAAGACAAATGTTGGTCTGTTTTCAGCCCTATGTGATTCTTGCTCTATCTACAGGGAACTACATTTAAATAACAACCTGTTACGAGTTTTACCTTTTGAGCTGGGAAAACTGTTCCAGTTACAGACTTTGGGTCTGAAAGGTATTACTGCTTTTTCTTGGTATCGGTGCTTTGTTTAATGATATCACTTCTGAGATGTAATGGCTGTAGACTGCTAGTTTATAATGTTGCTGAATAGCAATCACAGATGTAGCTGCTTATTCCACATTTATAAATATTGTTGTTTTGGGATTATTATAAAAAAGGGAAAAAAAAAAAAGGAAGTTCAGCGAAGCACTCTGTATACAAAGAGGTTTGCTTCTCTTTCTGTGGAGTGAGCGGAAGCTTTCTGTTGCTTGCGTAGGAGTTGAATGCAGTGCTGCTTTAACTAAGAAATAGTCTGCAGTTAACTGTAGATGCTCAACTCTGAGAAGGGAACACACTTTACACTGCTGTAGGGTACTCTGCTCTTTATGCAAGCAGCTATTTAAATAATTTTCCTTTTTTTGTTTTTTTTTAATATCTCTGAACTGTACGGATTCTATGAAATTGCTGACCTTGGGGAAACTTGTATCACTCAGTACTCCTGATTTTGCAATACAATACCTCTGAACGCAGTTAAGTCTCAAAAGACTGGCTTTCTCCCCCTTAAATTGGAATGTGCATTGTCTATGAAAACTTTTATGATCTGCTTATGCATTTAGCAGCTGGGAGACTGCTCAGCTTTGACTGGCAAATAAACTGATGGTGGATGTTTCACTCGCATCAAGCAGAGGTGGCTTCTGCATTTGGCCTCATCAGCTCTGCCTGTGTGTTGTACCATGTCAATTCTTCACAGTGAGATCCAGCGACCGCCCTTGGGACTGTCTGTCAGAAGACAGACACAGGAGGGAATGGTGTTAACTACACTAAAGCCAGTCACACATCTAGTGCTTTGTGGGATTGAAGACGTGAGACTTGAAACCTTGAAATAGTTCATAGTAGCTGCCATATTTTTTTTTCAGAGGTGCCAGCTTTAGACACTGATATGTAAGTCCAAAATGGTTCTGTATATTTTATTCAATATTTCTTTAAATCTGTTTTCAGGAAATCCGCTTACACAGGATATTCTGAACCTTTATCAGGAACCAGATGGGACGCGAAGGCTACTGAACTATTTGCTTGATAATTTGGCAGGTACTGCAAAAAGAAGTAAGTGATCATTCTTCAAACATTTATTTCTGCTGTGCAAAATAAATGTGATTATCACTTGTTGTACCTCTACTTTAAAATCTTCCCATAGTTTCAACAGAACAACCACCTCCAAGATCTTGGATTATGTTGCAAGAACCAGACCGTACAAGACCAACAGGTACTGTAACACTTTAAGGATTTGGGTTTTGGTTTGGTTTTGGTTTTTAGTTTGGAGGGTGTTTGTTTTTTTTTTTTCTTTTATAATAGCTGTTGATCTTTACTATCTACTGAAAAAAAAATTATGTTTAAATTAATCAATTATTTGTGCAGTGCTGACCAGCCAGCTGAGGTGGTTCTATCTCAGTTGGAACACCTGTTTCCATTTACCCATCTATTACTATAAAGTAATTTCTTTTTAATTAACATCCTTCTCACAGGAATTGAAACTGTCATCCACCATCAGTTAATACTTGAATTATAACAGGCTTAATTGAACATTTGTTGAATAATAGAAAAAATCAGTGTAATTTCAAAAAAATGTAGAATTTGTTTTTGTTTTAAGTAACCAATTTATCATCCTTGACTCAGCACTTTTCTTGCTGGTGGGATTCAAATCATGTTTAATTGCTTACTAATTTTTCTGCATGAATTGTTTGAAAGATAGCCTTTTCTATTTACCTGCTGCCAAAAATCTTACTGTATTTCTCAATTATTGCAGTGTCCTCTCAGGACTGATGTATATTACTCTCCCTTATTGATTTTATTAAGGCTGTTGCTTCAAAGGTCATGATGTTAATGCAGCTTGTCTTTTGCTGTCACCTGTTTGTTTTCAAAACTGTTGGGCTTTGGCCCCCAGTCAGCCTGAGATTGTTGCCTCAATTTGCTAAATCTTCAAACAACTGTCTTGTTTCTCTTTCCTGAGTTGTACTCCCATGCTAGAAAGGAGGTCCCAATAAGCTTCCACATATCTCAATGCAGCGCAAATTCCTTAGTGCTTTTTAAATACAAACAGAAAACCACAACAAAACAAAAACTAACATCTGTGCTTCTGGATTACCTGTCAAGTTGCCCCAAACTGTCTCACTATTACTCCTGTTCCAAGTGATTACAGAGAGTAGATGTTCCTTGTCTTTACACCTGAATTGTAAGCTTTTTGACATGGAAACTTTTGGCATTTTATTTTGCCTGTACTTTTTCATTGTGTAAAGGGATCCTTACTGTGCCTATGGATCTTTTAAAGTTCATGGTGGTAATGATTAAGGTAGATTTTAATTAATCTGTTTGAAGAGTTTGAAGAGTTAATCTATATTGAAGAGCTATACAAAGCAAACCTTTGTATAGCTAACAAATGTAAGTGTTCAAATACATTTACCTTATTTTTCACCTGAACTGTTTGACCTTATCACCCTATCTAAATTTTACCGTACCTATTTCACAGTAGAGCATCCCATAGCATGAAGTACATTTGTCTGCTATTTACTCCATTAAGCATATAAAGGGGGGTTGGGTTTTGTTTTCTAATTAAATGCTACAAGACAGCTGCTATAAATCCAAACTTGTAATTTGTCTTCCTAGAAGCACTAAGAATTTTTTTTTAGTATAGATATAACTGCTGTGTTTTGGTTAAAGCAATATTTAGATTGAAGTAAATAGAGCATGAATTGATAAATTTGCAGAAAACAAAAGTGAAGAGCATAGTTGCGTGTATATGTGTGTGTATATATATATTTTGTTAAATATATAAGTGAGTAAGTAATATTCATTGTTCTGCAGCCTTGTTCTCTGTCATGTGTTACAACGTACTCTGTGATAAATATGCTACCCGGCAGCTCTATGGCTATTGTCCATCTTGGGCATTGAACTGGGAATACAGAAAAAAAGCCATTATGCAGGAAATCCTGAGCTGCAATGCTGACATCATAAGTCTTCAGGTAAAAGATATACTACTACTGCTTTTCCTTTTCTATTCCCATGTGCTGGTTTCTCTATATTAAATGTATTTACAGTAAATGATCTGTTTTCAAAACCTTCTGAAAACAAAAGAAAAAAGAAGTGGTGTTTAGAACATTATTTGTTGCTTGATATCAAAAGAATGCTTTTCAGCCCACACAGTTGGAATGTTAACCAGCAGCTGCTGATCAAAGGCATGTACGTGAGGGTGTCTTTGTGCCTGCATGTGTATATAGGGCTATAATTGACACATTTTCAAATAAAAGGCTTGAGATAATCATAACTCTGGGGATTACAGAAATTCATTTCTATTTTCTTAAAATAGGGATATTGCTTTTAAATTTGCATTCTCTGATTACTTAATTCTTGCAATTTTTTTCCTCTTAAATCTAATTTGAAAGCTATTTACATTTCTGAAGAATCTAAATACCATCTGTAAATAAAATCTGTATTTTGCTAATAGTACTTTCATGCTGTGCTGCCTTATAACTTTATAGGAGGTTGAAACGGAACAATACTACAGTTTTTTCCTGGTAGAATTGAAAGAACGTGGCTACAATGGATTCTTCAGTCCAAAATCTAGAGCTAGGACAATGTCAGAACAGGAAAGAAAACATGTTGATGGTTGTGCAATATTTTTCAAAACAGAAAAGTAAGTGATGTGTTTTGCAAAGCCTTCTATTGTGTCTGACTCTCCCATAATTTCTTGTGTCCATCTATAGTTCAAACAGTTTGGCATTAGTTGTTCTTTTTGTAGTTGTTCAGTGTTTCTTTCAGAGCATTCCCCTTGTTAGAAGGAGAGGTCTGTACAAGAGAAATCCTTCTGTGCATAACTAGCAATAGAAAATTTTACCCCGAAGTTGGAATTTCATTCTTAGACCAATGCAGGTTAGGAGTTCACTAAATTATACTTCAGTTGTTGGGGGTGTGTCCCCCAACCATTAGCTGTTAATGACAAATGAAGCAAATATTTTATTGGGGTTTTTTTGGTTGTTTTTTTTTTGTTTGTTTGTGTGGGGTGGTTTTTTTGTGTTTTTTGTTTGTTTGTTTGTTTGTTTGTTTTTTTGAATAAAGGAATTAATAGTCCCCAAAATTGCTGAAGTGAGGCCTCGGATGATACTGCCTTTTTGATGCAGCCCTCCGATGAAGCAAAAGACAAGACCCTCAGTAGCACTGCTCACTTCTGGGGGGGGTGGGGAGGGGAAGGCATTATTTAAGAGCTGCAGCACTTACTGATTGTGTCAAATTATACTTGTACAACTGTTTGGATACAAGGGTAATAACTTATCTTCCTCCTTGTGCTTCCATTCCGTTCTGTCCACAAGTAAATGTACGTGCCAGGTTTGATACCATTTGGTTTGGAAAAATTATTTAGTCCCTCTCTATTAAACCTGCATCTTGGAACTAGAAATGGGTGCAGAATTAGAAACAAGCACTGCTTTTTCTATCGTCTCTCTCCCTCCTTTTTAATTAAAACTAAGTTATTATGAAATATCTAAAAATTATCAGGAAAACTATCCTTTGATTTCACTTCAGGATTTTATGAAATTATGTGATTGAATTTTTCACATCATAAATGTGTTTGAGCTTTAATTAAAAGGAGAATTATTTAGAACATTTCCTTTTGTATCTGGCTGCTGGAAAAAATATATATATGATGTTGCTTTTCCAGATTTACTTTGGTTCAAAAACATACTGTTGAGTTCAATCAGCTAGCTATGGCAAACTCAGAAGGTTCAGAAGCTATGCTGAACAGAGTTATGACAAAAGATAACATTGGAGTTGCTGTATTGTTAGAGCTGCGGAAGGAATTGATAGAAATGTCATGTAAGTCCTATTTATTTTATTTAATAGATTGTATTCTGTAAATGAAAACAATGTCTTGTGTTACAGTAAACCAGAGAAACTAGGTTTTACAGATGAATATAACTTTGCATATTGTATGCTCAGACATGCTTTCCAAAGAGGATTTGGGGAAGAGACATAGTGTTTAAACAATAAACTTTTTTTTTTCTTTTCTGCTTACACTGTTTTGTAAAATATACACAGACTTGAGTTTGAGTGATTTTGTTTTGTGTGGTTGTTTTGTTGTTGTGGGGTTTGGTTGGTTTTTTTTGGTTGGTTGGGTTTTGTTTTTTTCTTGAAGTTACATACAGGTATCAAAGAGTCGGTGTTAGTCTTGTGTTTCTGGGTCATGTATCTTGCATCATTTCAGCTTGTTATTTTCTTCACTGTCATGCTTATACAACCTGTTTGTTCTTCCCTGTCATTCTTAATTTAGTATATGTAAATTGGCTTTATCAGTATCGCAGTGGGTACCCACTCAACCTGTATTGTGTTTATCCAAACGATATTTTATTAATTCAGATTCTAACAAACAAGCCTTTTAAGAACCACTTCTAGGAAGAGAGATAACTTAGAATGTGGATAACTTAAAATTCAGACCTCATTGTCTAATAAGATATGAGCACTGCCTGCTTACTATCGCTGCCTGAGGAAAAATGTTGTAATTTTTCAGAACAACACTATTTACCTGTAATTAGGATTATTTGTTATTTGTGTTAATTCATAGTATTCTTAGATACATAAACATTACCTGTAGCAACACAGTCTGTCTGTTAATGGTCTTGAATGTGAAACACAGTTATGCCCAATGCTTTGTATCAGCTAAAACACTTAGTAGTTGTAAGAGTTGTATGACCCTCTTAAATGATATTAACTCTTCAGGTTATCCTGGTATTGTATTTTATTTTTTCTTCACCTCAAACATCTTGTTTAAAATTCACTAACAATGTTTTCTGTTGCTGACCGTGTAAGGTAAATAAATCATTTTATATTTTAGCTGGAAAGACACATCTTGGGATGGAAAAGCAGCTAGTTCTTGTAGCTAATGCACATATGCATTGGGACCCAGATTATTCTGATGTGAAGCTGGTTCAGACTATGATGTTCCTGTCCGAGGTAAAGAACATTATTGATAAAGCTTCTCGTAGTCTCAAACCTGGTGTTTCGGGAGAACTTGGAACCATTCCGCTTGTATTGTGTGCAGATCTCAATTCTCTACCAGACTCTGGTAAGAGTTCTATTTCTTAATTTATTTATCTTTTTTTTAGACTGCTTCAAGTGTGTAACAATTTAAATTTTAAGGTCTCGGTTTCTTGAAGGAGCTCTCAACTTTGAGAATGTGTTGTTTGATACCATAAACTCTAAAGGAACTAGGAAAATAGAAAGAAGAGAGAAAAGATAGAACTGTTTCTTTTGTCAGTGACCTTATTGCCTATGCAGTAGTACAGCTGTGTCTGGTCTTTCAGAAGCATTTTCATTGTTGTCTTAAAATACAGGAATGGAAAGGAAGAAAATACCTTCTAAAAATAACTGGAAACATGAGTATGTTGCCGATAACTGGGTTTTCTTGATTTTTTTTTAAGTGGGAGGAGAGGATAAGTTCTCTTTAAAGTTACCACCATGCAGTCTTTTTCTGTAGCTCAGATGTTCTTGTAAAATTCAATGTATCCCCTATCAGAAAGGGATTCTTCAGAGCACTTTACTAACATACAACTGTTTTGTTGGTTGGTTGGGGTTTTTTTTCTACTTGGTGGTGACTTTGTAAAGTGCAGGAACAGAACAGGTTCAGTGATTGCCTCCTTGGCTTTCTCAGGTACCCAGCTGAAGTGCTGAGCTCAAGAGCCATCTTTACTTCTTATTGCTACTTGTTCAATATAATTTCCATTTCTGGTCCCCCTTCCTTTTGGTCTCTGCTTGGCAACCCTCACCATCTGTTAGGGTTGATAAGAGCAGTTACTGCTTAGCAGCAGTGGAAATCTTGATTCTTTCTGATGCCAGAAGGCAAGTATCGCTAGTGGCTATTGCAATAGCCAGTTCATGTGTCTTCAGAACAGTTAATCAGTTCTTTTACCTTCCAGAACTTTAACACAGATATTTTGAAATTAAAAAGCACAATCATAGTTTTCCAAGACCCAGATCTTGTCAATTTGGCTTTGCAGCCTCTTCAAAGTTAACTTTATTTGAAGTATCATTACAGGAGTTGGGGGTATTTGGCAACACTTTAGCTAAAGAACATTGAAAGCTGGGACTTGAGCCTAGAGGCAAGGAGAGGAGGATGTTGACTACCTAGCATCTATGGAATTCTACTTCCACTTTTTCCATCTTGCCTTTCCAGTCTGTTCCTTCTTAACATTCTCATTTTTCCTAATCAAAGTATGTCCCTTTGTTCTAGGTGACATTTGCTCTTGACGTACATGTACATTGTCTTGCGATATTTTATAGGAGCTACTGCTGACTCTATTGTATATGTTAAGGTTTGGCTTACATACAGCATAAAGTTGCGTGTACAACTTGAAGTACCTACATGTTTTTCCTTGCCGAATGCTTGTTAATACTTTCTTGTGTGTATGTGTCTCTCCTAATAGGTGTTGTTGAGTACTTGAGCACTGGTGGAGTGGAAACAAACCACAAGGATTTTAAGGAACTGAGGTACAATGAAAGTCTTACTAACTTCAGCTGTAATGGAAAAAATGGAACAACAAATGGAAGAATTACACATGGTTTCAAGTTGAAGAGTGCCTATGAGAATGGTCTAATGCCTTATACGAATTACACATTTGACTTCAAGGTAATGGCTTGGCTGGTATTCTGGGAAAGTTTTCCATTTCAAAGTTA
Organism: Ceryle rudis; assembly: GCA_033439905.1. Taxonomy (NCBI): domain Eukaryota; kingdom Metazoa; phylum Chordata; class Aves; order Coraciiformes; family Cerylidae; genus Ceryle; species Ceryle rudis. The sequence goes on from JAAGNO010006910.1 coordinate 28,557, forward strand.
AATGTGACTTGCTGTGCAAAATTGTTCAATGAAGTAGTTAATCTGTTTGGGTTGCTAACAGTAAATTCACCCAATTTATATTTAAAACATAGCAAACTAGAGCTCAACACATCAGTCTCCTAGAAACCAAATTTTCCTTGTTAGTAACATGCAGTAGATTTGCAAGATTTGGGGTGCTGTTTAACCTTCCCTGTAAATAGGAAGATTTGTATTTTAATAATCCAAGCTAATATAAATAGTACAATGGGGCACCTCAGCTGTCAACTGCAAGGAAATAATCCGTGTTGCTACTGGAAAACTCTGCTCTGTTGCCCAGGAGAAACAAAGATGGCTCTTCTTAAAATCGGATAAATGTGATTTGAAGCTGTGTAAGAAGCTGGAAATTACAACCCACAAAAGCACAGAAGTGATATAGGATGGGCTTTGCTTTTCTTTTCCTCATCTCTATTGAGCAACCCAGGGGATATAGGAAGTAGAAGTCTCCTAAGTTGGTGATGTGCTAAAGAGAAGGAATGGTAGCATTTCACTTCTTGTACTACTGAGCTCACCTTTTATTTGGAAGAGTAACTTGAGTCGAGAAAGTATACTAATAATTTTATTTCTTCTTTTGTTTTAGGGTATTATTGATTACATCTTCTACTCTAAACCTCAGCTAAACATACTTGGCATTCTTGGACCTTTGGATCATCATTGGTTAATAGAGAACAATATAAGTGGTTGTCCACATCCACTCATCCCTTCTGACCACTTCTCACTTTTTGCACAACTGGAGCTTTTGCTGCCTTTCCTGCCTCCTGTAAATGGAATCCATCTCCCTGGCAGGAGGTAGTCAAGTACATTTTAGAGGGCAACCTCAATCTAACCTGTACAATTGTAAAATCTGAATATAGAGGAGTGAGGTATGGCCAACAGGGATTTTTTTTTTTTTTTTCCTTAATAATCTTAATCTTAAATCTAATTATTTGCTAAAGACATAGTAAAAGCCAGGTGCTATCAACAGACACAATTCTGAGCCCAATATACTTTGTATACTGTTTGACAGCGATTGGTGTGTTTGCACCTTTCTTTAATATGTTACAATTAACCTTCCTGTTTCTTTATCCAACATGACATTTTCATGCCTTGAAATAGGGAATTGTTATACAGTATATTCTCTTTGCACAGTTATCTGTAGCACTACTTTTTTGAGGCCAGTAGGAACATCCACAGAGCATTCTTCCGTACTTCACTCCCTCCTTTTTCAGACTTGTTTGTAAAATATAGAATTTGAATTTAGCCTTTATTGATTGTATATGAACAACAGAAAACCTGATTTATGAGATTTTGTACTTTAAAAAAAAAGAAAAATCAGATTTGGAAAATGATTGTATTGTAAACTAAGGCTAAATTTTTATCTGTTTTCATGTGTTATAAAGGCCAGCTTGTAAAAGAGGTTGTCACAGGTTTTCTCTGCTAATGATTTGCACTGTTAGGGTTTCATTAGCCCTTTTGTACTACTTTTTATGTTCAATTGAGAACTTTGCTTTTAAAATCCAAACCTATAAAATCTTAATGTCTTCTGGAGATACCTAAATACATTCTGTCTCTTTCTGGTTTAAAAAATAGAGAGAAAAGCATAATGTTCTCGCAGAACAGATAAGCTAAGCAGTGAATATAAGTAGACCTGTATGGATTGAAAGGTGTTGCTGATGTGTACACACAGATATTTTTCTCATCTCCAATTTTTGAAGTAAAATTGAGGGATCCTTCTGTACAGCTTCTCATTTCTGTTTTAAATACTTGTCCTATCTCCACTGTGCCTGCTTAAATTTGTTCTCAACTAGCACTGCCTGTGCATGCAGAGAGATCCTGTGCATCCTCTTTTATTTTTTTAAATAATGTTAACACTTGTGAAAATTTTATGAAGATACTTTTGTATAAGCTGTGGCATCTCTCTTTTTTTTTTCCTTTGTGAAGCATTGAATATTACACTTTTTGAACATGTTCAGGTTATGGGTACACAGTTTCTAGCTTTTAATACCCATGCACTGCTTCTTTCAGTGTCATTGCACAGTGCTGTTTTTCCCACTAAGAATTACTATCATGAGAATTCTCTTCCATTTAAACATGTTCCTCAGTTTCACAAAGTATAATTCCTTGAAGAAAAAAACCCTAACCCTGCATTTTCTATTGATGAAGCAGTGTAAAATAAATGCATTTTCAATACAGGTCCCAAAGACAATTCTTCAGATCATTTCTTTTTTTTTCTTTTTTTTTTTTTAAAGTGACTAAGTCTTACTTTAAAGTGTCAAGCAAGAATAAAGTTATAGTGTACCCTCAGTGCCATTCGTGTCATGAAGCCAAGTATGTAACAGCTTACAAATTTAACTCATCTATTTGTATCCTAAAAGGGAGACTTTATCATCTCCTTAAACTAATACAACTCAAATAATCAATGTTAAAAAAACTATTAAAAAAAAAAAAAAGTGGAGATGGAGAGCTTGGTCTTAAACAGCTTTTGTTTCAGCTGCGGGCAGGGAAGCAAAAGGACACTGAGCATTAAGATAAAAATTTCTAAATAGTGTGAATTTTTATATATAAGAGAGTGGATTGGTAATAATGATTCAAAATTTTATTGAAAAGTAGTCAGCACATAAGTGTGCTCAAACTGTTCTGTTTTAAGCTGAAAGTAAAAATTCCAAACAGTTTGGATATGTAAAATGTACATCTTAAAATTTCAATAGGAGAAATTTTGATCTTGAATCCTTGTCTGGGACCTGATCTCTTGGGGTTATTTTGTTTTGGTTTTATTTGTGAAAACACCAAACATGTCCAGTTTATAATCAGTACATTGAATTGCTGGTAGTATTGCTGTAGTGGACTTAATGCGTAGTGTTACTTTTTTTCTGTTTGTTTTTTTCTGGGTTTTTTTGTAAAGTGTGAATAAAAGGTGTTTTACTCATGTTTCCTTAATGATGTCTTGGTAATGTACATCATGACAATTTCCAGTGATGATGAGCCAATTCAGCTTGTCAAACTGAGCAAACTGTTTTTTCTTTTCTGATTATCTGGATTGTGTAATGAGTCCAGAAAGCTTTACAGAAGGGGAAGGGAAGCACTTACTCAATTTTGTATTTCTTAGAGGGGGATAATTTACTTTAATAGATGCTGGAGCTTGAGTGCACTTGTTAGATTCTAAAGGTTTGAGCTTTATCCAATATGTGTTCTCCTGTATTTCTTAGTCTTAAAATATTGGAATTTATGACAACATTTTAAAATATGGCCCCTTGTGCTTTTGGAGACACAACTGTTCCTGCTTAGTCACCTTACGTATAAGGGTCCATTTAAATAACTGTTTCCTCCAGCTTTTTTTCTAGTCCATCACCTCCCAATTGAAAACCCACTGAATACATTGAAGACACTCCTTTGACTTCACTGGGTTTTAACTGGACTGCAGCTCTGTCTTGGGGGGGCTGAAGGAAGGAGAAATGTTTTGAATATAGGAAAAGACCAGATGGCACCAAAACAGAGCTGAGATAAACTTTGTCAAACAGTCTTTCAAAGCAAATCTATTCCTGTGTCAAACAAATCTAACTCAAAAGTCTCAGTTTCCAGCTATAACATAGAATAAGGCAATAAACCATGTCTTCACAAAATCAAAATGTTTGCTTCATGGTTTTTAACATAAAATGGTTATTTACAGTATTTTTATTCAAGGTGGTTTTGGGTGTTGCCATAATGTACCTTCAGTGTTCTTGTTGTAAAAGCACATAGAGCAAAAGTCACAGAATATCCTTGGTGTTGAAAGGATTTATTTAGGTTAGACCAGGCTTTTTTCCCCTTCAAGTACAGTCGGCCATATTGTGTCTAGTTTTATTTACATTTACCAATAATCCTGGGTGTCAAGGTGTAAATTGAAATATACCTTTAACTAAAATAATTTATTAGATTACAAGACTAATACCACGAGTTACTGCTTTTAACATAACACAAGTAGGGGGGAAAAGAGCATGTAAGTTGGTGCATGTTGAAATTATTTTGTCCTTTAAGCAGCTTAAAAAAGGTAAATTTGGCTAGCATTTGGCAAAAGTGACTTTAAGACCATTGTATGTATGCATCTTTGATGTAACTTCAAATCTCTCAAGTTTTTTATTTTATTTTAGGGCAGACTTAGGAAATAGGTTATAGTTTCATTTTTCAACCACACAAAACCTGTATGAAAGACAAAATAATTACAACACCTTTGGGGGGGGAAACCACAACCACAACCCTAATTACACTGTTAAACTTAAAAAAAAATTCAGTTAACCGCTTAAGTAGCAAGCCTTTTTCATCCAGCCGGACACAGTATTTTTTAGTATGTTAACTGCTATTCTTTTCTTTTTGGTTCCATAAATTTGTAACACTTAAGTGTCTTGGTATGTTTAAGTAGTGTCTAAAATAGAATATCTTAGTCTTTATTCACAGTACTTCTGTATAATGTGTAATGCACTGGACTAACTCTTGTTTACCATTCATGTAACAAAAACCAGCACATTATCTGCACTAAGCTCAAAGAATGTTGCATTTGTCTATAGGCAGCTCTTCAATAAGATAAATGGGAAACTGAATATGGTCTGATGGTAAACAAGGGCTTTTACTGTTCTCTTCAGTGGAACTTTCTTCTTGGTCAAATTTTAACTAGTTAGTATTATATTTATATACAGGGTCTTCTTTTTCTTTACCAATGTATTTTCCTACTCATAGCTGACCAATAAATCCAATATCTGTTTCAAACCTTCTTGAAGTCTAATTCATATTTTAACTTAATTCCTAAAGCTTTTCCTGAAGAGTTGCACATAAAGCCAAAGTGAGCGAAGCGTCTTAAGGGTAAAGTGGAAGTATGTAAGAAATTTAGTAATCCCAGAAAGACTTTCCTGTACTTTGTGTTACTTTCTAGAGCTGCAGGCCAGAAAGCTGCTTCAATCAGTTAGGTTTGGATTGCCAAGTGAAAACCTGATTAGTAATGCCTCCAGAGTTTGTGGAAAACCCATGTCCAAACCTACTCCCATCCCAACCCCATGTGTTCTTCTCTGGCCATCTGACCTTCCCAAGTCAGTTAATAAGGTCAGTTGTGCAGTAGGGTCCACAGGTTTTGTCTGGGTCCTGGGGGCCTCGCTCCTTCCTTCCCCTTCCCTCCCCACCCCAGAAAGCCCAAGATAGATTTGGGGTCTGGCAGCAGGAAGGAATTCAAAGATTCTGTTAACTTACCATGGAAGGGGAACAAAGTGAAGATTTCTTCCATCTCTTTTCAGGAATGAGGTTCAGCTAACTTGTCTTTATTTTAATGTTACATTCTTTTGGGGGGAGTTCTGCTTCAGAGTGAGGCGTAACAGTGCAGACTTGTGTTTTATGTGATGTTCCCATCACTAGCAGTAGAAAATATAAAACATCTGACCACACTTGCTGTGTAAGCACTGAAGCACACAGGACATCTCACTGGCACCCCCTCATCTCTTCAGAATTCAACATTCAGTACCTTTGCACTGCTTTGCTTGGAAATAAATTACCTAGTTTGGTGTTTCTGAGAATACCACACCCCAGAGAGTGTTCAGTTGGTTTGTATGTTTAAAATTTGATGTCTAGGAGCAGCAGTAAGCCCCCAACAGCGTGATGAGTCCGTTGCAGACTTCAGCAATGATTTCTTATCAGTTGTGTCTCGGGTGAGGTTTTAATCCTGCCATCGCATCTGCGATCTTGCCACTAGATGGTGTGTGTAACACAGGCTTGGTGTGCACAGTTACAGTGAACTCTCAGAGTGCCAGACAGAAAGCTGGGCTCCTAGAGCTATACTTGAAAGAGTACTTCTGGGAATCCAGGTCCAGGAACAAACCTTTTCTAGTGGCAGCAGTTGGTTTGGTCCATGCCAATGAAATACCAGCTTTATAAATCATAGAATCATAAAATGTTTTAGGCTGGAAGGGACCTCTAGAGGTCATGTGGTCCAACCTCCCTACACAAGTAGGGACATCTCTACTTGGGGCAGGTTGCTCAGTGCCCCATCTAGCCTGATCTTGAATGACTCCAGGCATGAGGCCTCCACCACAGTGGTGTATCACCTTCATATTAATGAACACTTTTCTAATATCCAGTCTAAATCCAGATGTCAATGATGGGAATAAAAATTACGTGTTCCTCACTGGTAAAATCATTCTGTGGCTTACACTTGCTGCATTTAATCTAATTAATGTTGTGTTTTAAGATTACAGTTGTTACGTGGTTTGAAATTGGATTTTTTTTTCTCTTAAATAGTATCTGCTAACCTGGCATAAGCATTGGGAGGTCTGGCTGCAAGAGTGCCAAAATCAGTGGAGTACCTGGTGTCCTGTCCAAAGAGTGCATGGGGAAAACAGCACCTCTCACTTAAAAAGATTGAATTGAGCTTGTGTTCTAGGGTCCTAAGCCAGGTGGGAGAAAATCTGTTTTTCCTTAACTTGCATTAAAATAACTATAGCTATTTTAATGTAATTGAATACAAAACTGCTCTAGCCAGACTCTTGAGTTACTGGTCCTTCATACCCTTTGTCCACCTGCTCTTCAGTGATAGTACAAAGCTGGGTTTGTGCCTTACAGGGTGGGAATTTTCCAAATCAGTGCAGGTGACTGGCATTTGTCGTCTACTGACGTGGGTACAGCAGAGGAGCCTTAAAAGGACTGGACTTGAGCCCAGAGAGAGAGAGGGAAGGAGGCGAAACTGAGAAAAAGGTAAGAGGAGAGGACAAGAATATGCATGGTACATTGGGTGACATTTTGGGAGAAGCTGCACTTCATTAAAGGTGAGTGTTCCAGTTACTTTCTTGCTTTTCATCTTCCCCTCCTAGCCCAGAGGCACTAATTGTTTGTGCTCTAAATGTTCACTTACTCTGTTTGCAAGGAAAGCAGTAAAGCTAATTAAGCTATGGGGACCTTTGGTGCATTTGAATATTTTCTTATTCCAAAATAAGCCTGGTATTCTCACAGGTTATCAATTTTTAAAAGATAGGAAGGTATGTTCTGGTTAAATCTCAATGTTCAGTGGACAGAATTAGTTTCTCTTAAAACGCTAGATGTTTACTGTAAAAAGACAAAGTACATAAAATAACGTATATACATTCCTGCTGGGTTTTAATGCTCACAAAGATTTAAGCTGCAGGTAATTGTTCCTAGCACACTTTTTATTTCCTAGTTAGTTAGTTTAGTTTTCTAGTTTTCTATTTTTTTTCTAGTTTGAGGCACAGACTGCTCCCTTTGGGTGCCAATAGTGAATTAAGAGTAGTTTCTCACTGTAGCTAATGGTATTGATAGCTCTTCAGAGACTAGATTTATTGATTTTATTTCCTTTCTTCCTTTTTAAAAAATAGCATACCAGTTAATAGACTGCTTTTTTTGGCCAAGAGAGCTAGACCTGTTTTACCCAAATACCTGAACCAAGCCATGTGCTGGTTTTGCTGACCCTGGCAGGACAGCATCACCAAGGCACAGATTAGATGGGGAAAGCTGAAAGATGCACAAGGATTTCTTTTAACCATGTCCTCCCCTCCCACCTCTCCCAGATAAATCAGGGAGAGCAGAGTGTTAGGAATTGCATAGGAGTTGCTCTCATGAACAGCGTGGAGTGGAGGGAAACATCCTGCCTGACAGCATCTCTGGCAATGTGGCAGGGCTGTTGCTTCTAATGTGTCAGTGACTTGACGAGGCTACACCTTTTCTTTTCTCATTTAGTTCTCTGCAGTTTTCTAGTCTCTGTGGGGACAAGAGCCAGGCTCCAGTGGCACGCCAGAATGCTTCATGGTCAGCAGAGCCATGTGGTGTTGAGATGCTGTGAAGCAAGTTCTTCTTAGACTTGTGTAGGTCTCATGCAGGTCATGGGGTACATAAGCTGCCATACATGGAAGAGCTTCTGCTGCAGTGCCATGCAAAGGAAGTGAACAGAATATTTAATTTATTTATCTGCCTTGGTTAACACCTCTGAGGACTAAGCTTCATTTGTCTCAGTGTGGTCATGAGTATTCCAGTAAAAAAGAGCAACTATATTCAGTAAAAAATCTATGTGCATTGCCCAGAGAGAAAGGTGCTAACCTAACACAGTTATCTTTCAAATTGCATTTTGGTTTTCAGATTCTTCATTCATGAGTTTGTAAAGAGAATGAAAATACATAACATTTTAAGGCAATGTGTAAAACAGCTGAAGGTTTATGCTTCCTTAGCTGCTCTCTGGGAGGCAGTACTTCTGTATTAGTGTGGGTTATTCCGGAAAACGCACATATAAAACTAGAAGTATTTCTGGTGTAAATTTAGGTAATAGACTACAGGGAGGGCTAGGATCACTCTCTGTAATGTTTGCTCCCTTAGGTGGAATCCTTCATCCAGGAATCACTGAGAGAGGAGGGAGGTGAAAAATAGGTAAAGAATTGGGTCTTGGCCCAAGACACCCAACAGGAAATATTCCAATAAGACCGCTGGGTTTTCACTTGGAAATCAAATATTCCAGGAGTACAAAAAAATGAAGTTACCACATGTGCATGTAGAACAGACTGTCTTCTCTGAAATCTATGCTAACCCACCCACCCATGGCAGGCAGGGATGGCAAGTGTCTGACCTGCAGCACCAAACATGGGAATTCACATTCCACTGAACTGGGTTTACATTGCTGGTTTCAGCACTGAGTCTTTGGTGTGGCTGTACCATTTAATTAACCTCTCACATTCGTTGGCGTGAAAACTGCATCTAGTTACATCACCTTCAGTAGACAGCCTTTTTGTTACATTTGTATTTGTCTTACTCTTGTCCTGTAGGAACTATTGAAATTAATAGAGAGAAAGAACCCACCCAGCACTCCAGCAAATGCTCCTTTTTTCCCCACTATGATTCTTTGCTGGCTATGAAAAACTTGTTTCTATATTACTGTTTTTTCTTACAGGTTTGTCTGATCTTACAAATCTTCCTTCTTCCCTTGAGTAAGAATTATTCCCATTCTACAGAAAGCAAAAAGAATTCAGAAGGATAGTAACTTGATGGAGGTCCTAAGTGTCTGGACTGAAGAGCTGATCCTGCCTACAGTTCCCATCTCAGGCTCCTCAGTCATTTCTGCTCCTGCATGTGAATGTCACCTGTCAGGAGCTGGAACATAATGAGGGTGCCATTGCTCTGCATTCAGACAGATCAAATGGTACGAGGAATGTAGAGAGCCACGGCTGTGTCCTGTCCAGAGTAGCTCTCCACAGCATGTTGAGCAATGTGCCTTCAGTCCATCAGGTGGGTTGGTTCCCCCCTCCGTCCCCAGTGGGAGAAATCTGTACAATGCACTGCTTTATTTTCATCATGATTTAAAAAATACATTTCTGCTGGTGTACATAAAAAAATACACTTCATACAAGGTTCTGAAAACAGTGGTTCCTTAAATATGCCTACAAAGGTCCTGATCCACAAAGATACTTAAGGCTGTGATGTCTGTTGATGTACAATGCAGCTGAAGTATCTTGGGAGTGGATCAGAGTGTGAGTGTTTGTACCAGGAGCAGTAAAATCTTATAGTCCAGCTGTTTTAGTATGACCCAAGGAGAAACACTTCCCTAGGAAAGAAAAAAAAGCTATATGTGTGACAAACTGCCATGTAAAAGTAGCCCTTGATACTGTTAATGAGAAAGGAAAGAATTCTAATAAATCCTAATTAGAGAGTTGCGATAGCCAGGTCCTCAGGGCCCCACCACGTCTCAGAGTCTGTGTTAAGTGTTGCTATTCCTGGAAGAGCAGGCACTGAGGAAAAGGGAAAACAAAGTACAATTTTGTAAAACATTTTGAGCTTTGTTTTGGAATGAAGTTGCTAAAATTGACCAAATGCCATTGGATTAGACAGATTTCAGTGGGGAGTTTTGCGGAGGGTTTGCTTCCTTGGCAATTTTGGCAGCAGTTGTTTTCATTCTTATTTTCAAATACCAAAATTTCAAAGGCAATGGCATCCCAAATTTCTGCCAAGCCTAATGGGATGACATTTAAATGTTTACATGTTTTCCTTTCTGTCCCATGTTGTTTGCAATGGACTGTAGGGAGAAAGATTTGTCTTTGGGCACAGAATCTGAAGATTTCTGCTCTCTGTCTGAAATCACCAGGTAATTTTCTGTCACAAGCATTATCCTTAGGAAGACAATTCTCAGAATCCATTTGTTGGAGACAGTGAAATTTAATGAAGAGAACTGATGAGCTTGGAGAGGGTCATACTACCCTTGCTGTCACACACAATATGTCATGCCTTCTGGCCAATTGTGCCAGCATCATTTTTACAGTGTCGGAAAAAATGTGCAAAGACTATAGATTTTTTTTGTCAGCATCTTTCTACCGAAAAAGAAAATTTTGGAAAAAATTATACAGTTATACTGGGCACCCCAGGCCCAGCTACTACCTCCATAGTAGCCACCTCCATGGAGCAGCTGGTATGTATCTGCCTGCCTGGAGAGTGAAGTCTGTATTTCACTGAGGATTTTGCTGCTTTGCTTATTTGCAGCAAGACCAAATTTCTTTTCCTTTCTTTGGTGGTAGAAGCCATCACTGCCATTAGCCCCCCAACACTTCCCTATTATACTGCATGGGTTGGCTTTTCAATTCAACTGTTACCCCTGCATGTTTTTCTAGTTGATGCTGTCCCAGAGATAAATAATTAATTTTAATTATGCTTAGAAAAGGGTTTCAGAGTGAAAACACAACCAGCTCATCTATAGTCAGTTTATTGTGCAACTCATTCTCTTCTTGAGAAACTATCTATTTGATCTGAAGCTTAAAGGGAGCAGAGAAGGTAAAACTTCTGTTTCTTTAAACATATGTGAGGAGAGTTTCATCACATGCTGTACCATGGATTAGTCATCACTGTGCCTCTCAGGGTCTTCCTAAAGCAGGCATTGCTTTATTGTTCTAAGGAAAGAGAGCACACTTTGCAATAGATGCTGCTATTTGCTTGTTGCTATAAAAAGATTGGGAAAGGGAGATGTGGAGGAATGTGTTTAAAATCCAGCTCAGCCCTTCAGGGAAGCACAACGCTTAATTTCTCTTGTATTTCTTTGACCCAGTTAGCGTTGCACAAATGTTCCTGATCACAGGACTGTCTAATCCTCTCTTGAATCCTGCTAAATTTTATCTTGTTGACATCCTGCAGCAATTAATTCCAGGAGCTGACCCTGCACAGCAAGAAGACCTGGTGCTTTCTCTCTGAATCATCTACTTCTCATTTTCCATCTGTGTACCCTTATTCAGACAACAGGTTTTGAGCAGGGCCAGCTCTGTGCTGGAATGCAGCAACCAGCCTCTGAGCCCAGGAGCAGCCTCCTTGTCCATGCCTCACACCCAGCTGCACCGAGAGGTAGGCTTCATGCTTACTGAGCAGCTTGAATGTCACCTCCTAGTGCCTTGAAGAAGTGGCACTGCAGATGTTTCAGGTTATGCTGGCGCTGAACCAGGCCCAGGAACAGCAGCAGAGCCCAGCTGCAGCTTCTCCAGCTCATCCTTACTTGCTCTTCCTGGGCAGGAGCAGGACCTTCTTTTGCCATCACTACAAACTGCTTCTCACTGCAGTGTCAGCTGCTCAGACATCCCTCTGTCCTTAAACTGGGGTTCTGAGTTACGATCTGGAAATGTCTGGATTCAAAACTGGACATGATCAATTTTGCACTTACATTTTCTTACCCTAAAGACCCGGAATATTTTTTACTAAATGCACTGTCTCTGCTGTCAGCAAGGACCATGCACAGGTTCTTTTGCGCTTTGTGCGTATCAGCCTTGATCTGAAGCACCCAGCTCATCTCACTAACAAGGTTTGAATGGCTCATAGGCTCAGCAAGTTGGGGATGGCCACTCTCCATGCTTTCATACAGCACCCAGCTGAGCAGGACATGATGTGAAGTTGGCATTGCTAACCCATAAAGGCCATCTGTGAGCAAACATCACAATTTGTTCTGTGCAGTTCAGTGCTTCTATAGCATGAGCTGAGGGGGACCATGAAGAGCATCTTGAGCAAAGTTGGTGTTTCTCGCGTAATTGCTTTGGAACCTGGACACTCAAGATGTGGCATATCCCTTTTCTGAAGCTGAGCAACGAGCCAGGTTAGCTCCATGTGATGTTCTATTGAGTTGGAAAGATATAAAACTTGCAGTCCAGCTGGTATAAAACAGAAGCCATTTTCTCTCCTACATAGTTGTGACCAAGGGAAAAATAACAAAGTACTGAGCTAAATTCAGGTGACTTGTAGATTCATATTCCATCATCAGATGAGATGTGTCAGGCTTCCTGCTGGCTAGTTCTGCTTTTACCTTGTGTGACCACCCTGCTTTGCAGAACAGAGACTTGCTGGTCAGAGAGGAGAAAAGCCACTGCAAGTTGTGTGAAGAGCAAGCAGATAAAATGTTGTGGTTAGCACAGTTTTTGCTAAGCTCACCACAGGCTGATAGACTTTCAGATAGGAGAATTCAAAAGCAAAGACAAGAAATGGTTGACAAAATACTAATATGCACAAATAAATTGACTAATAATTTAATAAGTTCATCAGCTGCAATTAGAAATCTGTGCTTTAAATTCAGCAGAAAATTATTCCCATTATAGTCCATTCCAAAGCACTTACAGGCTCCCTTTGATTTCAAATGGCATTTGGTCAGCCATGATGTAGCAACTAGATGGTATTCCAAAAATGCCCATTTTTTTCTACAGCTCCTCACAACAGTCCTTGGAAGTGTTGCCTCCAGGAGCATTAATTCCAGGAAGGCTGCGATTGCCAGGAACATTATATCTGTATTTACACAACATGTATTTTGCAGCAGCTCTAGCTTGTTCCAGGAAAATTAAATGATGCTTGAGAATCGCAGAGCACGGGAAAAAGCCATGAGGTCAAGATGTCGTGCCTCAGGGGTCATCACTGGTGTCAACTGTGACCCACATAAGCAGTGCCAGCCACAAAAACACACACGGGCTCTGGTGAGCAAGGCAGTGAGATGTGTGTGAATGACCTGAGTGTTCAAACTCAAGCAGAAAAGCTTTCAGCCATCAGTTCAGATCTCTCTTCTGCCCATGGTTACAGCTGCAAATGTAAAAGACTTCCCCATTAATCATGTTGCTGATGGGACACACAAGGCTTCCATTCAAAGCTAAAGGATTCCTGCTTAGTCACTAAATGCAGTTTAACTTTATTGTACACCATTTATTATTACTCTCCACTTAGGAAGGCTCAAAGTTAATTAAAATAGGCTCTCAATGAGCAATTAGGCCCAACTGCAGGCACTTCAGGGCACAGGGAAAGCCTGATGCACTATCCACAAAGCCCCCGCTTTAAGCAGAGGGACCCTGTGTTCTGCCTCAGGCTTGGGGCTGATCCCCTTAAATTAGGCCCCATGTTTTCTTTTGGAGCTGTCCTGACCCTAACCAGTGACAGGAGCTTAAAGTTTTGGGTTTGGTTTTTTTTTTTTCTTAAAACAGAAATAGATGCTTTTATCCTAACCTGAGAATTAAAAATCTTTTTTTGGAAACTGCTTTTGCTAACCTCATGCACACATCTGCATCTGCCTGTTTGTGTGTAGCCCTTAAATCTGCTCTAGCTTGTCTCTGGTCATTATGATTATGCTGAGAGAGATCCGTTCATGCCCTATCCCTGTCTGTGATCATGTTGCCCTGGCTCATACTTAAGTTTCTGGATAACATCTGTCTTCCCGGCTGTCTGTGCTGGCACAGGAAGGTCCCTCCTGGTGTGGATGAGGGTCTCAGTGGGCTGTGGCTGCTGTAGGAGTTTCTGAGCTGCTTCTGATCACCAGATCCCATTAGCGAGGCTCACAGAGCTGTTTATTCTTTGCCTTTGGTTTGAGCTGATTGATATTTTTGTCATTTAAAAGAAAAGTATTTGAGGAAAGAGCAGGACAGTTTTGTTTCTACCTCAGCATCTCTGGTTTGTAAATTCTGGTTGTGATTTTGTGTTCAATTGCATATACTGTTTGTAGAAGTAAAAGGCTGCATGATCATGCAAGCAAAATTCCACGTTAGCCCATAGATTGCTTGTGAACTGGTTGCGAAGGCTGAGACTGAAAGCTGCCAGTGGGATTTGGATACCAATTCCCCATTCAAATTAATCCAAATCCCTTCGGCAGTTCTGATCATCTCAATAAATGAGATTTTTCTGCCAGTGACTTCAAATGCAGAGCCTGCCATGAGATTGGCCACAGTAACAGCATGGCTTTTATCTCACTCTGTGACCTAAATTCCTAGGTAAGGTTTTCTTTCTTGTCTCAGAGCGTTTCTGAACAGGCTGCAGCTTCTTCAGGTTTATCCCGCTTGGTGATTCCTCAGCTGCTGTTTTGTACAAGGGAAAACACAGGGTGGAGCATTTCCCACTAGCCACGGGGGTATGTCCGTAGGGCAGTGTGGTCAGCAAAGAGGGGCAACAGGAAGAAAAGTGCTGTAGAACTATGTTCCACATAATTTTATCTTATTTCTTGTCCTCTGGTAGGACAGCAGCTCTCAGGGTGAGGGGGCTGCCACACACCCCCACTCCTCACCAAGCCAGACTGGAGCGCATCCATGAGAAGTAGAAGATGCTGTGTGGCTGCAAAACTGCCCCACCCAGGGAATTGCTGCAGTATTTAATTGCCCAGTGATGTCATGGGGGCCGATGTGCTCATCTCCAGCAGAGGCAATAGTGAAGAAGGTGAGGGCTGTGCTTTTAAAACCAGGATATATCTGAACCTGAAGGGTGGCTGAAGCTAATAGAAACAACCCTCCCTTATCTGCTCTCTCTGTCCAATGTAAACCAGTTTCCTCTTCTCATCTCTGTCAGAGCTTTTACTGCACAGCTGGAATCCCCTCAGCATATCCCTCCTGCTGGGAGCTGCCTTGCTCACAGGTACCACCAGTCCTGTGTTTCTCTCCTCTCACCCTGCTGCTTTGTCATTCCTGTGACCCTAATTTACCTGTGTTTGTCCCCATGTTTGCTGCATCCCAGTAGCTTTGACTTCTCTTGCAAAAAACAGTTGCTCGAGTAGAACCGTAGTTTTCACTAAACAAGAAGTATGCTCCAGAAAAAGGCAATTCAGTCCCAAGCTTCATTCCTCTAAGGCTTTTGCACCTAGCTTCAAACATCTAGTGCTCAATGGGCATGTAGCAGCCTGCTGCTGAGCAAACGTGGGACTGCTACTGGGTTTACAAATTCCCTCCAGCCCTGAGCCCAGCCCTGCCCTCACCCCAGCCCTGCAGACCACAGCACTGCTCCCTGTCCTGTGTAAGAGGAGTTGGGGGCTTTTCCCAGGGCATCTTGAGTTGCAGCTCTAACCTGCTCCTGCACCTCTTTGCTCTGGATATTGCAAAATCTGCAGAGCCAGGAGCAGCAGGATTTGTTCTGCTGTGAGTCCTGGGGCTGGTCTCTCCTCTGGACATGGCACATCTGTGCTCCGGTCCCTGCTTACAGGTTTTAGATCTCTAAGGAGCTCTGCTGGAAAAGTTGATGGGGTTTAGACACTCACAGGATTATGTGGCAGCTGAGAAGGACTCAGAGTGTTGAGCATCAGCTACCAAAGAGTTGAAGTGTGAAGGTCCTGTTGTGCCTCTGCCATGAGGATGAATGTTTTAGCTACAGCACTGCTGATGCACAGCTTGGCTGGTTTTAAGTGAAGCAATTGCCTAGGTCCTGGATATTGAGGACCTGACCCTGACAAAGCAGAAAAGCTTTAAAGTCATTTAATATGTGGAGAAGGAATCCAGGAGATGATTCTATTGATGACCTGGTGGGGTGACAGGGTGTTTGGGTAACGACTCACAAGCCCTCATACTGTGGTCCAGCCCTGCACTGAAAATAATTACCCACGGTTCTGCAATAATGGAAACAGGAGCTCAATGTAACAGTTTTATTTGTTTTCTCTGTCAAAAGCAGTGATACATGCAGTTGGCACAAGACTTTCTAGGCATTAGTGTCATAAATATTCACATGGTGAGAAATTAAAATGTCAAGAGGGCAATGAGGACAAGCATCCCTCAAATCCCAGCATTAACCTGAGAAAGAAGGGAAAGACCTGGAGGAGGCAGAGGAGGCTGGCACCTCCCCAGTTCAGCTCTCTCCATTGGCTGTAATAAATGCTGGAGCCACCTTCACTTTTGTTCTTGCTGTGTGGTTAGTTCAAAAAAGAAGATGAAAAGCAGTTGGGCTCCATAGTGCTAATGAATTTCAATGGGAGAAAAAATGCTTGAGGTAAGAAATGTGAGAATAAGGAACTCAAATATGCTCACCTTTTGATCCTTGAGCTTATTTGCACTCATGTTGGTACTGAGCTGAAGTTGCCTTCTTTAGAAATTGCTTGTGAGCATTTTTATAATTGCAGCTTTCTTATGGTATTTCCCATCTTAGTTGCTGTTGAACAAACAGCCTGGTCTCTCGGCTCTCCTCTGTGCCAAAATATTTATTCCTAGTAGTAATAAAGATAATTAGGCTGGTATTGCTTTGCAGTTTTTCTCACCTACTTGGCTGGCTACTGAGAATGTGGCACCAAACACAAGTACAGGAGGTTGCTCTGACTGCCAGAGAAAGCACTAATGAGACAGTTTCTCTGGATGGAGAAGTCTCCACGTAGCAGCAGGGGATGACCTGGGTGTGGGCTCACCACACCGGGATCTCACAACAATGCAGGAATGCTTCTCTTCCTACAGACATCCCATGTAGCACTCACATCTACTGGGTTGGTTTATGTGTTGTGTGCTGGACGGTTGTAACATGCACATGTGGTCTTTTCATGTTTCAGACTCACAGCACCCGGCAAAGCACACTCAGTGCTGTGAGCCTGGTGAGAATATAGAAGCACAGATATGCGGAGAAACTCAGAAATTATTATTTCACATTCAGTTCGTGTGAACGCCAGCCCAGCATCCCCAGGCTGCTCCTCAGGTTGTGCCACTGAGCCTGTAGAGCTGCGTGCGAGCTCCCCCGGGAATGGGTGCTTGCGGTGTGCAGTGTGGCTGGTGCGGGTGTGACAGGGCAGCGACCAGCACATCTGTTTTTTTACAGCTGACATCGCAGTTTGTTACAGCTTCAGGACAGCTGCAGTGTGGGCAGGGCAAGGCCCACCCAGGGCTCCCAGCTGTCATCTTGCAAAGAGTAAAGGGAACAGAGTTGTGCCAGGGTAAGCAACAGGAAAATCCCCACCCTGAGGAGTTGTAATATCCTCCATGTTGTCTTCTGGCAAAGCCTCATAAAAGACTTCTTATGATTTTTAAAAAGTATTTCTTTATGGTGCTGCACTAACAGGTGACTTATCCAGTGGTATTCTGGCGTTGATGCAGTGATCTATAATGGATCTCCTAGTAAAAGTATATGCCTGCGAGAACACATTTAGAAATGTCCATCATCAGTCAAAATGTTCCTTGCAGAGTAACTGCACCCAAGTGGGAGCAACATCTGGCTGCTTGGCATTTGCTGTAAAACACCCATAGTTTGATGTTCCTATGGGTGACTTCTCCTCCAGAACAGATGGGGCTTGTAGTCTCTCCAGCTTGTCTTCATGCTTAGGGCAACAGGTAGGGGGAGATGCTTTATGAACTGTTGCCTTTCCAAAATGAGAACTAATTGCTGCTTCCTTAGTGGATGAGACTCTGAATCGTCCCTTTACCTACTGATGAGGGACATGATGGGTCACAAAAGTCTACCTGACTTGCATGCACATTCAAGACATGTTTTCTGCATTAGGACTCCAGGGAGAGCTTCTAGAACACAAGGTGTTATATCTTGTGAATAAAATTGTTCTGAGCAGCTACTTCTTCACACTTCAGCAATGGCTGGAAGCAAACAAGCTTTTACTTTTTCTTCTTTCCAGATGCATCTGTGCTCTGAAATCCAGTTATGGATCATGGCTTTTTTAGGTACCCGGAAATACTCAGAGTATCTCTGTTTAGTGGGGACATCACCCATTACACTTTTGTCACAGTGAGAATTTTCTCTCCCTTCTTTTTCATTGGTACCTACTGTACTGAACAAACAACTCTGCTTTCTTACAGAGCAGCGCAAGACTGGATTTCCTACCAGCTTCCATCTGGCTGAGGATGGCGACAGCTCTTCACCTGTAATGAACATGGGGCTATTTTCTTTCTGACTCTGGTTGCTCCCTAAAACTGCTCCCTCCTCTCTTCTGAGATATTTCTTCTCTGAGTAGCTCACTTCTTTCTGCACTGGTCTTGGGGAGGAAAGCCTTGGAAAAGCAAACACTTGTGGAAAATTGGGGTTCCCTGTGGCTGTTTCTTTCATGGTTTGGGGATGAAGTTCACTGTTAGGGGCAGAAGAGTTGTACTGTGAGTAACTAGTACTGGAGCTTTTACCATATGAAGAAGCCTTGGAGTAGCAGAGATTGCCTGCACAGGTGTAAATCTGTGCCAGGGGGTCCTCTCTAGACCAAAAGTTAGCTTCTGCAGGCATGACTTTTCCCAGTGGCACCACAGTTGAGATTAAATTGGTCAATTTACATTTAGGTGTTTCCTGCTGCATCCCCTCAAGGGATGGAGACCATGACATGTCTTCAAGGGTCTTCAGGGTCTTTCTGTCTTGAATCTTACAGGTGCTTTCAGGAAGGGCAGGGAAGGTGGGCCTGGCAAGGTGGCAGATGGATTGGATGTAGTCATCGCTGGAGTATGAGTCTGGGCTGGTTGCAGTGCTTCCAGTGCATTTTGGGATGCTGGTTGAATCTTCCATTGCTTCCTCATGGGTTTCACATATGGTTGGGAGAGGCTTTGAAAGACTCAGTCTTATTCGGGGTGCCATGGCTGCAAAGAACAGACCAGACATGATCAGCATGTGAAAGGCAGCTGCAGTAAAGAAATTCTGGGCGTGTTTCTGTAAAGTCCATGCTATCTGAGCCACATGATGTTTACTTGTGGCAAATATTGGTGTTTACAGAACCTTCATTTAAAAAGTTTTCTGGCATCACTTTTATCTTCATGGGTTCATAAAGAGCCCATATATACAAAAGACACGACGTGATTAAGTGCAGTAGAAAATAAAATGTAAACTAAAGAGATCAGCAATGGTGCTCCCTTCTGAAGCAGTGCAAGGGGCCAGCAGCTGAAGCAGTGTGGCACAGGTGCACTGTCCAGGCCATAGCAGCAAGGGACAAACTGCTCTCCTTATTTAATACTCCACGGGTCTGTTCACTGTAACAGGGCTCTGACTTCACTTTGTGTCAGGAGGTGATCTCAACAGGAGAGGAGCTGACCTACCCCTGTGGGAAGTATCACCTAAATAAAATGACATTACAGCTGACCTCTTGAAGTTGTATGTGATAATGTGCAAACATGGTCATTTTCATCCCTGATGGTCAGTCATAAACATAGTTACGATGTGGTAGATCCTTCCTATGTAGAGTCAAAGGGGTTTAATGCATGTCTTTTATATTCAAATAGTTATCCTCAACACTTTTTAGAATGGATTTCCATCAAACTGTTCCCACCAGTCAGTTAAAGCTTTTTTTACAAGTATTTTGTGTTGCAATGTTTGCTAAATGTATAGAGATTTCCCCCCACCCCCCCCAGTGCCCTGTGCTTTCTTTTCTTGTCTTCTGGCAGAAATAACCCCATAGCCTAGATACATATTTTTTTCTTTTACTATTCCCCCCCCCCAATGGAATTTGTATGTGAGTAATCTGCTGACACAATATTGCTTTGTTGTGTGATTAAACACAAAAGTGCTTCGCTAGCTATTTTAATGCCTTGTTTGTCATAGCTGGAAATAAATCTGGCTTTGCTGAACCTCCCTGCAAAGCTGCAGATCACGTACGGAGCGCAAGTGAGCAGCTCATGCTGAGCCCTGGGTAGAGCTCACAGGGTGTTCATCCCTCCCCAGGCTGCTGCTGGCTTTTACCGGTTTTCATCTCAGATGATGCTGCTAAAGCCAGCCAAGCTGGGATTTGCTGAACTGACAGGAGGAGATGATTATTTTAAACTTTATAGACTTTTTATTTCCCTTTCTTTATTCTGCCTGCTCCTTTCTTATTTCTTTAAGCATTAAGAAGCAGGTTTGTTCCACTGCCTTCCCTCCCACCCCTTGCCCGAGCTCAGCAGTGTTAGGACCACGCCTGCTCTGACCCTGGCTCCAAGGAGGGCAGCCAGATGCTGCAGATAATGGGCACAGGCATGTCATGTTAACTCACAATAGCTCTAATCATTAACGGAGTCCTGTTAACATGCCTTTCCTCTAGGAGGGACTTAAATTACCAATTTACAATAAAACTCTTCCGATAGGATGGATCTCTTCCAGCCAGGATGCGATCCCCTTCACCCTGGGCACTGCACTGGCATGGCCCCACTCCATACAGAGGTCACCTTCCCAGAGAGCACAAACACCCGTGCCCTGTGGCTTCCCCTCCCAGCCATGCCTGGAGCATCACAGGCTGTCACCATCCTGGCCCTTTTCAGCAATACCCAGGACACAGCCCACATCCAGACCCCATCTTTCATGACTCCCTCCTCTTACCTGTGCTGCTGCCCAGTGCGGAGGGACGGGTGGCTTTCAGCTCCCCTGGCTCCCACGTCTCTCCCTCCCTGTTTTCAGTACAGAATATGTGCTGTCTAAAACTAAACGGTGCATCAGGCTCCCTGCCTCCAGTCAGCTGATTCGGCTGCCTGTTTTGTTGCTGTGGCTAAATATAGCCCACTGGCTGCCTGCCCTGCCCAAGAGCCTGCAGCTGACAAATGCTGTGTGGCATCAGGGCAGCAACCATGCACCAGGAAGGATGAGCTATCCCATCCCCAACAGAATGGTCCATGACAAATCCCTGCTCTTTGACTACTTTATTGTATTTCCCCATGTGCAACATCAGCACGGTGTGGTGGGATTGCTGCAGGAGGGGCTGTCTGTGCTCTGAGTTGGAGGTGTGTGGAAAGAAGCTGTGGTACATTCATATTTTAGTGCTTTTTGGGCTGCTTTTGCTCCTTCTCTGCCTTGCTTCAGGAGAAAATTCATGCCAGGTGTGCCCAAGAGAGCAGGGGCTGCTTACAGCATCGTTACTGCTGCTCCTGTCCCTCCCTCCCTCCCTCGCCGCTTCCAGTCTGCACTAAGCTGTATGGCCACTGCGGAGGCTCAGCAGCAGCCAGCCCTGCCGTGGCTCTGCCAGCCTTGTCCCTCCCTGTGCTCTGCTCCTCTAACCCCACACTCCCTGCTGCCCCCAACATCGCCCTTGTTTGTGTTTCGCTGAACTGGCACCTGCCAAGCGAGACCACACAAGTGCATTACGGCAAATTGCTTTGCCAGGAGGACCAGCAGCATCCAACCTTTGTGGGTCTCTGTGCAGCAGGGATTTGTCTTTGTTTTCTGGTTTATTAACATGCTGCAATCTGATCGCAATTCCAGTGTAATCTCTCTCATAGTCTCTCTTGCAGAATCATGTTGGGTGAGGAGGTGAATAGTTATTTTGCAGCAGACTCTTCCTTCTGCTTTTATTTTCCAGTACTATCCTCAGAGGGAGCCTAGATAGCTGCTCTTCCTTATCAGGGAATAGTCACACCGCACAACAGCCCTGCGTGAACAAGGCCAGAAAGTGTGACCATGTTCCTGAACCTTACTGCTCCCCACACCACCTGTCCTGAGCTGCTGGAAGCAATTTAGAGAGAACCAGAAATTCTCGATTAAAAATCATGGCTTTAGTTTTAACTGAATGCTCTCAGTGTTACCAGCGTTCGTCTGGAGCTGGCTTTAACTGCTGATTTGGTTGCCCAAGCCCACACTCAACATCCAGGTTCTTTCTTTATCTCCAGTGGAAAGAAATAAGCAGCTCAAAAGACTTGTGCATCCCTTCAGGCCATGGTTCAAAGCCGAGATTATTTGCTTTCTGCAAATAGCCATTGCTTAGCATTTAAATATACAAGGTGTGCAAGTTTAAGCTGTTTGTCTGACTTCTGATGCCAAACACCTGAATTTAGCTGAAATGACCCTCAACCTTCATTCATTAAATATGCCCCCAGCAATGATCAGCTGGGATCATGCTGTAGTAATAACTTCTTGCTTGCAGGCACCTTAACTACCATCAAACGGAAAAAAAAACACCTAATCAGACCCCAGGTACTCCAAGCAGCTGCAGTATAAAGCTTGGGAAAGCCATTTCATGAGGAAAAATCACTGATCTGGAAAAAAGAGTTCTGCACGTGCAGATGTGCATAGATATGTTTCCCTCCCCTGGGAAGTCCCTCCTCCCAGCTGAAGATGTCTCCTTCTCAAAGCCTGTGTGGAGTGAAGGAGCAAGTAGAACCAGGGCTGTGCAAGGCAACAGGCTGGTCATGACGACCCCACCTGGGAGATCAGCAGCTCTGATAGCAGCTGAGTTATGCTCAGTATTAGGTTATCAGGTGTCTGGCTCCTCCTGAAGCTTTTTCATATCATTGTTCCTCTGCATGGTTTTGGTGGTGCCTGTCAGAATGTGGCAGCCTTCCCTGGGAGGACAGGACTGCGGAGACTTTGAGCCCTCACTGAAAAGCTGCCCAAGAGCCTCTAAAGTCATCAAGGCCCTCACAAAATGTGCTTAGGTAAGGCGTTGCTTTATGAAACTACACTAAAAATATGGGTTTGCAATAAAAATCCCTTCTATATACTGAAATTAGTTTCTTCCAGGCATTTAGTGTGACTCTAGGAAAATCACATTTATTCAAATCACTGTTATTAGAATTACTCAGGTAAACCCAGTATAAATGATTTGTTCTCTATAATCTCCCTCATTCTTGGTGATATGAAGATTAAAATATAAATTTAAAAGTACCAGATACAGCTTAAAAAGTAAGTATAATTACCCAAATGTAATTTACAGCAATACCTCTTTTTTTTTAACCCCCTCTTTCATCAAGTGGTTGCTCAGAAAATGTTAATTAAAAAGAAGATGCACCTTCGAATGCTTGTTTGTCTCTGCAAACTGACGTAGGTTTCTTCCAAGCTCTTCTGAGAACTGCTCTGGTTAAATCATCCTTGTGTCCTGTACTTATACCCCCCCCAAGACAGCATGGTGGATCAGCATTCCTGAGGGCATGAAATCTGGAAACAAATGGGATTAATAGCAAAATAAAATATCAACAGCAGCAGTGCCCAAGCTGCTGAGGAAAGCATGAATTATTAGTTCTGCAAGGCTTGCTTGAGTGTCTGAGATCTAAAAGTAGTAGAGTGGAGTTTTTGGGGGGACTTGTTTTTGACTGTTTGGTTTTTTGGCTGGTTTTCTGCTTTTTAGCTTTTTTGGTTGTTGTTTTTGAATGCTTCCAGTTGTATTCAAACAGCTTAGAAGAGTTGTGCAAGTCTAAAAGGCGGCTCTCCTCTGGGCATTTTTGAAGCTTTTTGATGTTCACATATACAAACCAACTAATCTTTGGGAGCCCTAGATGGATACCAAAGTCAATTCCCATTTTAAGTATTCTAAAGGAAAATACCCTTAATGAGAAATGGGGGCTCTGGAACTGTGCCAGTGCTTCTGGATAAAGCCTGTGCCCACCTGATGGGGTACCAGCAGTGCCAAGGCTGCTTCAGAAACAACTTTTGCTTTGGAATATTGCAAGGAATATTTATTTGAGGGGAAAAGAAAATAATCACCTTATGCTTTCCAAATAAATTAATCTGCACAGGAAAGACAAAAGACTAAAAGCCCCTCCAGCCTGGTTTGGCAAACTGATAGGTGATTGCCTAGGTGCAGGTCAAACCTGGTGACATCAGTGTGACAGCTCACTGCTGTCACATTGCTGCTCTGCTTGTGTCTGAGGTGACACATCTGATCCCTGGGCATTGGGACTCAGGCATCACTGCCCTGGGCTGCAGTAGCAAAATCTCAGTTTGAAAGAAACCCCAGTTTTCGAGCTCCCACACTGGGAGGCTGTGCCTGCTCCCAAAACTGGGTACAAAAGACACTAAACTGAAGGTCTGTTCCCTGCACTTTCTGTTTACGAGGTGTCCAAGGGACACTTAGAATGCTGCTTTCAAATTTTTCCAGTAACAAGTAGAATGGTAAATTCACTTGTTTTAAACTTTTTTTTTTAAGCAGTTTTTTTCCTGCCTCTGCTTATTTCTGCACTCTCCCCCTCCCAGAGCAGCTGCAGCACCCAAAGGCATTGGCATCGCAAAGGGACGGTCATCAGCCCACACATGCGGTCCTGTCGTGCTCTTGCCTGCAGAAACGTGGCTTTTGGGTAAACTAGGAACTGCTGGGATTGAAGCATGACTGGGCAATGCTGCCACGCTGCTCCTGTGCTGTGACCTGGCATCTAAACCCACGTCAGAGTGTCAGGAAGGGAGTGGCGTTAATACCAGGCTTTGCTGTAGCATTAGTTCTTGCCAGGGACAGGTACAGGGTTAGCGTGACACTGACCAGCTCCACATCTCGGTGAAGAGCTGCTTCTCTCTCGCATATTTGTCATTAAAAGTTCAGGAAAGGAAAACGATTTGTTCCAGATTCCAGATGATTTGTGCTTTCTAATTACATCCCCCAGTCCGTTAACCTCCTGTGCATTACAGCAAGCAGCTGCTCTGGTCCACAGCAAAGATATTCCCGTGAAACTTTAATGAGCTGTTTTCACATTAACTAGACAGAGCTGGGTTAGAAATGTCACACCTGCAGCTGTTGCCTTGACGGCAGCTCACACGGTAGCTGGTGGTGGCTACTTGTAAAAACACTACAATGCACACAGGTTTTTCTGGAAATTGCCAGGTATTTCTTGGTCTTTTGCAAGCAAGGACCCAGCCGCTTCGAGGGCTGGGTTACTGATGCCCATTGCTATTTAGTATAAGGCTTGTTTGCAGGAGCTGAGTTCTCCATCCAGGCTGGAACATGGATAGAGTCCTTTAGTGATTTAGGCTGTTTCCTTGGAATTTCAATTAAGCTCAGAAAATGACTCCAGGGAGCCTTCACTGGCAGTTGCTAGGCCATGCCAGTATCATGGGTCCATCAGCCAGCCAGCTAAATGTTCGGTGCCAATGCAGACTTCTTTAAAAGTACTTTGAAGTTTCAGAAAGTGCAAACCATGGTGGATAACCTCTAGTAATTTTCCCTGGGAATCCAGCCCAGGATATTTATTTTAAATAATATAAATATTTTTATTTATATTATTACTGGTCTACCTGAAATTACATTGTATCTTCGTACACATGCATTTTTCCATACAACAGCTTAGATTATAGAAATGCACACCCAGACTTCAACAGAACACTTGACCATACCAAGGTGCCTTAACAATGACACCCTTTCTGAACACTGTTGATCATGGCAGGGCTTAATGAGGACATGTAAACCCTTTTCCTACCTGGTGTCCCATACAAACCGACGTGCTGTCAAAAGCCTGGGGTACTGAGGCACTTGCAGCAGCTGCCTGAGATGACAGGGTGGTCTGGGGACATCAGGAGAGGACAGAAAAACAGAGAAGTCTGTACCAAGGAAGGCAGCAAGCCGTGCAAAGGCTGTTATGTATTACACTGAACAAGCTGTTCCCTGCTGGTCAGGCCTTGCAGGAGAGCTGCACTTCACTTGCAGAGCTCCTTTCCAACCCCCCTCTAGTATTGTTGGTGAGGCAAAGGGTTCTAAATATGCCCTGCTACTGATCCGCGCCTCCTCGTGCTGCAGATAAACCCAGACAGACCATGGCGAGAGTACGAACGTGCCATGCAGAAGAATGGGTGGCTGCTCAGCTCGCAGGAGATTCATGTTTGCTTCCCTCTGCTCTGAAGATCTGAACTGCACAGAAGTGAACTGCAGGCCCTAGGATCTCCATCCTTTAAACATGGAGATCAGTTTTGTTTTAGAAGCTGTCCTGGTCAGTCCCACAGACCTCCCATGGCACAGCTTACAAATGATCCAAACAATTTGAGTAAACCTGCCATAAATGACTTTTGTTTCATGACAGATTCTTTAAGCACAACCAACTGCAGGAACACCCCAGTCACTTGCAGAGAACAGACCCCATTTTGCCAAATAGATGATTTATTACAAACTGCTCAGCATTTGGCTTCTAATCCAAGCTGCTGGTTCATCTGAGACAAGTTCATCTTCCCACAGCTGTTGACTTTCTTTTATGAAAGAGTTTTGCCTGATCAAAAAACATAACAGACCAATTGATGATAATGGAAATAGTGGAAATAAATAGTGGAAATAGTGGAAATAAATAGTGGAAAACCCTGCAATGTCAACTATCCTCTAAACTTTCTGTTATCATCTGGAGCTGGGCTGTGTTTAGATGCCCTAAGAAATAGCACTCTCAGAAAGTAATTCTTCAACTGTTTTCTGTGGTTTGGGTGACGGGGCCGATAGTGGCTCTTTTCCTCCACTACTGCTCTTGTCTGTTTCTCTCCTACAGCCTGCGTGCTTGTTCTTCAGCCAATAAAAAACATCTTTGAATATGTTCACACTGCAGTAGGGACTGAGCTGAGCAGGTTTTTGTTCCATCTGATCCTTTCTGCAACCCCAGAATGCAGAGACCCCTGTCTCACCAGAGCGAGGGATTTTTCACCCCGACACCAAAGTCCAGTGGTTGTTTCATAATCGTACTTCTTGTGCCGTGTCACCATCTAGTGGTAATGCAACTAGAAATTCTGTATCTGGAAAGGCAAAGCAACCTGAGTAGGTCCTCTATAACCAGGCCACAGGGCTGCAAAGTGCAATCTCAATACCTGAGGCTGGTGGGAACATTCCCCAGCAGAGACCAGGGGACAATCACAGTATTTTCCCTTAGAGAGAAGGTTGATTTTTAAGCCAAAAAAATTCTGCCGATTCCCTTCATGTTTGGCATCACCCTCACACCAGGAAAATGCTGCTGGAGGGGCCAGAGCAGCCCCCTCAGGGCTGTGTGTACATCTGTCCAGGCTCTCACAGGGACACCAGTTGTTGCCTCAGTCTGAAGAATATGAAAAGCTGCTAAAAAGCTGCTGTAGGTCAGGAAAGGAAATGGCCTCTGGTAATTGTCATCTTTAGGCATTTCAGACTCAAGAGAGGAAGACTGATGGGGAGTAATGGGTGTTGGACATGTTTGACCCTCACCATGGGTGTTTCTCATGTTTGAGGCGTGGACATGAGACTCTTTCCCGTGGCCATTCTAAAAATCTCAAAATCTTTGGGTTGGGAAAGTGGAAGCAAATTAAATATAATCCTTGTCACAGCTGTAAATTAGATACTATACGACACAGTAAATGAAACCTAGGTTTTGGCCGGTCCACTGTTTTATCAGGGCACTTAAGAAAGTAAATGTCTTTTTCACAAAAAAATGCTGAGGTGGTTTCTTATGTGATTAAAGAATATCTTGAACTGGAATGCACTGCATGGTGTTAACTGGATAATTGAGGTAAGCAGGGATGTTTCAAATCCTCAAGCAACAAGCTTCAATTAAATGGGATAGATTCAATTATGTTTTAAAGGGAACCTGGCTATGAGCGTGCAGGATACGGCAGGAAAATGTATGCAAGAGAATTTCACAGGTAGGAGCAATTATTTGATCAATAGGACATGCAATGCAAAATTTGCTCATCAGTCCTGAATAGAAGCCCCAATAACTAAGCCTTTTAAGGAGATGATACATGGACCAGGATGGATTTCAGCAGAATATAAAGGCTGAGAGCCTCAAGCAGAATTTGAGTTTGATTAATTTCTGTGCAGTTATCAACTGAGGTTTTGGTCCAGTGACTTCATGGTATTTCACCTTGGTTAACAGATGTGGTAACAAAGATGTAGGACTTTGGTAGCAAGTGTATCCCAATCCCACTTCAATAATACAAAGTTTTAGAAAATTAATTTGCTTTGAGTCTGAAGATGCTGGTTCTTCCTCTCCCAGCATCTCTGCATAACATTACTTCAATGACAAAAGCACAGGGAAAAGTCAAACACCTTGCAAAACAACACAGACATTTGAATTTAATAAATTATAAAATTAAAGATTCTAATTTGTATATACATTTTTAATATACAAGAAATAGCTATTTATTGCAATTTCTGTTAAGGCATATGTAAGTGAATGGAAGTTGCATATAGATACTCAGATGAACATAGCTAATACTGTGCATTGTAGGTGAGTAAATAAGACATTAAATGCATTACGTAATAAAATAAAACATAAACCCCTTTGAGTACCAGTAAAGCACCATTTCTAGAATTCTCAAAATATCTGAAAGCATTCTATGGAGATGTTATGAGACTCTAAATACTGAATGGATATATGAATATAAAAAGTGATGCATTCATAATAAGTTACAGAAATTTTTAAAGGAATGTTGGTGAAAAAAAGGGCAGTAGATTGAAACCAAAGGAAGCAGAACTGGTTTGGGATCTTTTTTGTTTTAATAAGGGGTTGTCACTTGGGTTTTAATTTTAGCCAACTTAGAAAAATGACAGTTTAGAAAGCTGTGACGTTACATGATTCGATCAAAAAATGCATTGCTTAATGGGAGCTCTCAGATCTCTGAGACGAGACCTTTCCTTGTGTTGTTTGCAGAAGGTCCCTTGAAGT
This sequence comes from Ceryle rudis, assembly GCA_033439905.1. Taxonomy (NCBI): domain Eukaryota; kingdom Metazoa; phylum Chordata; class Aves; order Coraciiformes; family Cerylidae; genus Ceryle; species Ceryle rudis. The sequence goes on from JAAGNO010006910.1 coordinate 56,993, forward strand.
TGTACCAAATAAATTCCTGCCCCACTTGCTATTGTGTCCTTTGGACAGAAGAGGCTATTTTGTAAGACAGCATTTGAGCTGCGGGCACTTCCTCCCGTGGCATTTCTTTACACTGCCTGGTTGACCAAGCCTATTCCATAAGCTAAGGAAGAACAGAAGATATTAAATGGGTTAAATCAGGCTTCTGGAGGTCAGAGAAATGCTTCTCCACAAACTCACAGAGAGTAAGACTAGTACCCTCCAGACAGCAAACTTCTACCTCCTCATGCACATAACTTCAAGCCCCAAACCCTCTCTAACCTTCAATTTGTGAGGGTTCTTCCTAAGTTTATCATACTCTTGGATGTGCTATGAAAAAGATGAGGGTTGTGGTTTATTGCTATTGTCCACAGAGCTAAAAGCAGGATAATTTGAAGGGGAAAAGATATGTTTTGTACTAACCACATCTGTGTAAAGGAAATGTGGAAGGCAAGAAATACTCACTATGTCTACAGGCTGGGAGCCCAGCTACAGATTATGTCTCCCATGGCACAGAAGCTGGAATGATACTGCTTTAGACACATCTTGTTTATAAAATGGTGGGGTTTTTTCAGTGCTCATTGCTACATTGCCCGTCTTGCAGAGATGTGATCAGACCCTACACTGTTACTAAAACTTGTCTTGTCTGTAGGCAACCACAAATCCCCTGGCACAAGGCTCCTGAGGCCAGCACCAGGCTTGCCCATGCACCATGGCTCTGTAAGGACAGGTAGATCATGGAGCAGGGATGAGGCAAGCAAAGGCTACCATGCAGGCAACCTAAAACAACCTAAAGCAACCTTTGGCTGCAGGACAATACTTAGTGTATCGTGAGTTAAAAGTCTGCCACTGCCCCAGCCAACCACCACTCAATGCTGCCAAACTGTGGAGCTTTAGTTTTACTTTTCAAAACCAGAACAGATCTCTTTGTTGCTTGTGCTGGCTGCTGCTTTCACATCTGCAGCCACATCTGCTTGGCCAAGAGATGTTTCCTCATGCTCTGGACTTTTACCAGGCCCATTATGCTTCCCAGTCTTCATAGTACCATCTGAGCTGCTCCTAAACACTGACCCAAATGTACCATCTCAGTCCTCTGTAAAAAGGGAGACTTGATGTCATCCCACCAGCTGAAAAAATTCCTTCTCTGCTTTGGTTAGTATCTCCATAAAATATTTTATCTTAATCCAGGTCTTGTCCTTCAAAGACTTCTGGCCTCAGTTCAGGACAGAACAGTTCAACCTCTCAGTGCTGCAAAGACTGCAGTTCCTGCATGCTCTTCTCCTCCTTTCCAGCAGGACTGTCTTGTTTTGAAGAGGAGACAAGGCAGCTCATTCAGCCATGGTCATCGAGGGCAGAAGGTGAGGTTGCAAGAAGCCACATGTGATTCACCTCACATTACTTCTGAAGCTCTTTGCCAGCAGCTGGACCACTGAAGAGTTTACATGTTGCTAGAAACTAAGCACATTTCCAATAATTATGTGACTGTATATAGAGGCTTATTACTGGTGCTGCTTCAAAGTAAGACCAGCTCAGGCTGGAGGATGAGATCTCACTCTCAAACTGGAAAATCTATCCTAGGAGCCATCAGACCTACCTAATGATAAAAGCAGGATTTCAGGGAAGCCCTGGGCTCTGCAGGAGGTTTACGAGCAAAGAGGAAACAAATGGAAGAGTCCAAACCAGGAGACAGAAGAAAAACTGCTCAGATGCCACTCACAGCAGGAACCAGTCCACACTCCCTGTCTCTGTGGTGTTAAAGCCAAGCTGAATTGATCTTTTGTTCTCCAATCAGGAATTAAAATGACTGATGAAAACCATGATGACTCTGGGAGGAAAAGAAGCACTCAAAGGGTTGTCAGATTACACATTTTAGACTTTCTAGTGGATCTGGTACTGTGAGTACATGTGTGTGTATGGATGTACATGGATATGTAAGGGCACAGTAAACAACTATTCACTTCTGCACCAATAAAGCTGTTCTAAGAAAAGGAAGATAATACTATATTACATCCTCCAAAATAACCTCATCCTATGGGAGAAAAAAATAATGTTTTCTTAACAGCACCAAAGAAAAGGCAACAAGAATCCAGACATAAGTTAAACAGTATATGGGTATAAAAAAAAATCAGATCAATAAAAAAAGCACCAACCAACAAAGATCACTGAGGCTGTTGCATTAAAGGAACTTAAAGACTATCAAAAGTATGGATAATTGTAAACAGAAAGACTAGGATGTTATCAGTCCAAGTTGGCCAGATCCACCCTACTAAACGTCTTGCACATATTCAGAATTTTAGGAGAATCCTTTGAAATTATTTATGGAAATACAGAAAGTACTGTTTGCCAGTTTTTAATTTACACATAAATATATGGCTACAGAATTTCCTAGATGTTTTATTACACAGTCCCGGTTAAGAAAGCTGTGTAAGCACCTGCCCAGCTGTAACCACAGGAGCAGCTCTACCAAAGTCAGCTGAACTAGGTCTGGCACATCCTTACACACCTTCCCAAACCGGTGCCGAGTTCATGCCTGGGTTTATACAATGCACAGAAGCATCACAGGATGGCTGACCACCTGCTTGTCAGTGTTAAAGGGATTTATTATGTCTTGGGACTGTTTTCCTCCACCCTAAGCATAACTCCAATTACTACTCCTGAAGCAGTTTTAAACAGACTTAAAAGAGCCCATAAACAAGAAACCTGCTAACCTGGCCTACGTATTACGGTTTGGATTCAGTGAAATGCTGTAATGATATTGCACTAATACTCTACCATACCCTGTACACCTAGCCATCAAAATTAGCACTTATGAAACAGTATGTCATTTTCATTTATAGTAGGCCTTAGAAATTTGGCATCTCCTGCCATAGCACCACTTTGATTTTTTTCCCTATTTTTAGTCTCTACAGCATGGGCAATACTATAATGTTGGTAACATCTCTATAAGAGAAAAATGATGTTTGTGCCACATTTCCATTTTAGTTTATTTTTCTAAGAGTCTCTTTTTTCCTTTTCTCAGCAATCAGCTCCTGAATTCTTTGATTCCTTGTCCTTTCATAAGGTATCCTCCTCCGTGTAATGATGTTGTGCTGTGATACTTCATTATCCAACCCATCGATCTTATAGGGAACATCCACTGCATTGATTTCTGGATGCTCCTCAGTTGCATTGGAAGGAGGTGCACGAGTTTTGGAAACAAGGGGAGGGCGGGTGGCAGACTGTGTGGTGGACACTCCCATGGGAGGGCTGACGGTTGTCAGAAGCTCCTCCTCAATGACATTGTTCTTATTTACATTAGTATCAGTTACATTGCCTTCCTCTGTTATGTTGCTGTACACATTACAAGACTTGCAACACAGCTTATTGTAACCAGGAATCGAGCAGTAACGAGAGAGAACCTCCATGCGACAAAACGTTGACTTGTCTCCTTGACAATGTTCTTCTGAAAGAGAAAAAGGGAACAGATAAATAGAGAGCACCTTCACATTAATCACAAGAAGAAACACAGTTGAAGTTTTGGCAGCAGGCAGAGGGTTTGGTATTTAAAGTGGGAGGGAAATTGGCAAACAAGCCTTCTATAAGCAGAATCAGGCTTATTAAACCTTGAACTTGACTTGCTTGAAGGGATGCAAAAGCTGATCTGAACTCTCTGTACCAGCCCCATCCATGCTATAGACAGTAACACTCTAGTTGGCTTCATATTCTGCAAGTGGTCCCCTGAAGACCGTGCAGCCATAATCACATACGTTCCTGCCTTGGCTTAAGAGTTCAAAACATACTGACAGTGCTGTGTTGTTACTAAAACTACATTAAATCCACAGCAAGTCATCAAGGTTTATATTAGAAATCTTGCCCCCTGCCCCTTCACTCCTTTTAATGCTCTTCTACAATCTAACAGTGACTAACCACAGTCAGAGGTAATTTATATTTATCTGGATTGTCTCAAGAAATTTAAGCCTTAATTTGATGTGTACCACGTAGCTCTCAGGATTAATCCATCTTCTACTGAAGTGGCATTTTTGCCAGGTACCTCTATACTGAAAACAGCAGCATTGCCTGAGCCCATCCCTTGTTCAAAAGTGGTGCATTTAGCATAAGGCTTTTCTCCACCTCCTAGAAGGGAGCTGATACTTTCAGAACAACAAACTCTAGTGCATTGGAGCCAAGCGAGTCTGTTAATGACTGGGAGACTCAGTAACAAATCCCAGTTTCTGTGTCATGAACTGGCAAACTGTAATAGAAAGAATGACAATTGATAGGTTTTAAGCTGTGGACAGCTGTTATGACAATTTGCATTTCAACAGAGGTATTAAGGCAGATCCCGATCTTGCCAAAAACAGGTGGCAAAATGTAGGCTAAAGGTATTAAAGGTGAACTGATCAAACTGTATTAATATCTGAGAAACATAAACAGACGCCTCTCAGAGATTACTGAAGCCCTTGTGATTTCTGCTCAGAGGAGGTAGAGGACCATATGAATTGGCAGCAGATGGATGGTGAGGGCTTAGCAGGCTCCTTGGCGAGAAAGCTACCTGTCCTCCATCCTACGGATATGCTCTACAGCTCCTGTGCCTTCAGGCAGAAGTGATAGACCAAGGAAACTACCGGGAACTGCAGTGAAGGAAAAATGCCAACATGCAGCCTGTGCTGAAAGAAAAAGGAGTCAGAGGGCTTGTAGGAGAGGAGAGGGCTAAGGAGAAAGGCAGGCTGACCAATACTTGGCATAATCAGTAACAAAATATTTTCTCCGAGACCAAAGTTCTGAGACAGAGATGAAATCACTTCTGCCTCTCTCTCGGCTCTTACTACATTTCCACCTACTCTTCCAGTAAAGGATGAGTAACTCCAATTACTTGCCTCTATTTAGAGTATACCCGATGGCAGACAGCGTGCTCATGTCAGTGTGTTACCGGAGCTTGGATTTCACTGTCCTGCTACAAGCACTGACTTACCCTGTCAGCAACCTCACAGCAAAGTAGAGAACCAGAGCAGGCTCAGAGATGCCAAGTGAACTCACAAAGTGTAGGAGTGCCTCTTCACTCATCCTCAGTTAACAAAATAGGGCATTATAGGTGTTTAATTGGCAAACATAGCAGTCAAAAAGAAACTAATGTTGCTGCTGCTTTAAAATGCTACTGCTGTCTGAGGAAGGTGGAAACACCTTCCTTGCATGTATTTATGCCCCAATTGTTGCATTTGTTGCAGAAAAGCAAAATTCTGGTTCCTACTTTCAAATGGGTCAGTTTGTTTTAATATTTTTCAAATGCAAAACTGAGTGACATGCTTCTGGAAATAAAGAACAACTCCGTACTTAGGAACCTAAGAATAATTCCTTGGTTTTGGAGACATTTTCAAACCAGTCTTTAAGAGCTGGAACCGTTTATGTCTGCATGCACAGCTCTATACAAAGGACTGCATGTGCCTATATAGCTTTATAAATATTTTTACATACCATGTAGAGTCCCCTTTTAACATTTTGTCTTGTGTTGCATGACCTTAATGCAAGCTTCTCCAAACGGCTTGCAAAATAAAAGCCAACAGATAGAACATTTAAATGTAGTTTCAACAAGGCAGATCTGTTCTTGGCTTTGTAAGAACCACTAAAAGCACCTTTAGAAAAATGCCTTTTTTCTCTCTGATCAAAGATACGTAATATCAAGCTTAAAAACACATGAAAAAATAACTGTATTATGTAATACATTTAGTGTCATCTGATATGTTATAAAAATAAACTCTGTAATGTATGAATGTCAGAATGAAATTTTTATCCTCTATCCAAACCGAAATAGCCAGATATGCTGAACTTTTATTTATTATTACTTGCAGTATGCATGACAGACTGGAAGTATATCTTCAAAACATCAGTAAGAAAAAAATAAATCAGTTTCACAGTCACTTTGGTACACATTAGTCTCATAAAAAAATATTGAAAAGCAAACTGAATTGGCACATTTTTAATATGTTAAATACATACAAAACACTAATAAAATATCCCTGATAAACCAAAGTGCATATAGACATAGTGCACAATGCCCAGATACCTTATTGCACCATTCTCTATAGCCACCCATCTCTTGAAACATTACTTAAACATTGTCTATTTAAAGGTAACAGTCATGAATATATTTATACAATTAAACACCAATTATTTTACATAACAGTATTCAGTGCCAGATATGTGTCTTTGCTTTTTCACCTTGTCATGTAAATTGTTAACATGTTTCAGGAAATTATCATATTAACAGCAAAATTTAAATATGTGATCACATGATAATGACAAGTTTGAAGTGCTACACTGTTGACGACCCAAAGATTCAAAAATGCCACTTTTCCAAAGAATATGATCAATGGAATAAGGTAGTAACTTACTCCAAGACTGCGGTTTTAAAGTTGATATGCTTCTACTATTGGTACTGACTTTCACAAACAAGTTTATGACTTGTGAATTCCAAATCTTCAACACAAACACAGAAGATGAAGCAAGAATGCCATTTAAATTTCAGTAAGTCAGATCACAATCCTGCCTTCATGAAGATATGGATATGCACTGTGCAAATTAACCTCAGATTAAATTTACTGCCTTCTAATAGTTATCATTCAAGTAAAAACACTCCATATGAAGATTAACTCCAGGTACCAGTGTACTGTTTATATTTAAAGCTGGATCTGGTAAAGTAATGCCATTTACATTTCAACATTAAGGCATTTTTCTAAAATTCATCTTCTAAGCAAAAAAAGCAATAAAAATTGAGGTAATTCTGTAGTAGTTCACACTGTTATGTTTGCCAGTTGAGACATCTATAGAGCATACACACACACACACACACACAACCATACCGATCAAGTCAGACATGCACATGGTGAAAAAAGACCAAATATGTCATGAGTATAAACAGCTCCATGCTGAGCAGCTGGAGACTTCGTAGTCGAGAAAAACATCATATTGCCTCCACCAGGTTAAGAAAAACACCACCACAACCTTCAACATGGACCACACCTGTTCCGCTTCGGTTTTGTTTCTAGAGTGAAAGTAGGCAAAACCGGCAAAAATTGTGCGATGGGAAAAATGAACGCAGCTTTTCTCAAGGAAAAGTATTTCAAACCACCACCAGAAGTTTGGTGGGAGTGGACGGCGTCATAGCAGCATGGAAAGTACAGACAGAAACCGATCTTCTGCTTCCCAGTGAGCCCTCCATGGGTTACAAACATAAATGTGGGGGTCAGGAATAAAAAATGAGCAGCAAGGGTGAGTAAAGCAACAGTGCCGCAAAGAAAAATGGAATGAAAAAATTCTTTCACTCATTAGACTACCCTGTCAGCGAACTGAAACTAGAGAGTTATGAGATTTAGGGTTTTTAGATAAAGGAGAACTTCAGCACTACAAGGTGTCATTATTGTGATGTGATCACATTCACAATAAGTTCTCAGTTTTGCTATCAAACTGAACATCATGAACCAGTAAGAGCCTTTTTTCACCATCACCAAGCAACAAGCAAACCGATCCCAGCTCCCTTTCTGAGGACTGCAACATACCGTGGAGATCCAACTTCACACATCCAACACTTCAAGACCTCCACCACCAGTGCTATGCAAGCTCCAGAGAAGACAGACACCGAGCACCAAGTGCCTGGTGTAGAAAAAGATTCAGCCCAAGATTCAAACTTGGCAAAGTCAAGGGAACTTTCCGCATAGAGAGAAGAAGAGAGCAAAAGGCAAAGTCCACATTCGATGTGGCATGCATTTAAGGGCAAAGGCAGAGTTATAAATGGGTCTTTTACTTGAAGATATTTTCTGGATGGGGTAGTCTGGATCAGGTCTTGACAGCCATTGTATCATGTAGGTTTTCTTTGAAGGATCAGAAACGTTTCCTTGAATAGAGGGAAAAAACAAAAGATGTAATACAATGTACATCAGCATTAAGTAGTTGACCTGTCAGAAGTGGATAAGCTGAGTAGGCTCTGATGGTGAAGGAGCCTGGGGAAGGATTATGACCAGGCTGTGTAGTTTTGGTCAGAGGGTGCTGTTTTGCCAGTTTGCTATGACATGTGCCCAGCACTTGACAGCCAGCACTGAAGACAGCCTGAAGGCCAGCTCTCCAGCAGTACTTCAAACAGCAGCATTAAACGTCCTAAGACACATCCAGTCTAGTTTATACTTCCTCTCTAAAATCTTTGTATTGGAGACTACAATTGACAGCTTGGTTCTAATTAATTAGGAATCAAAAGCTACCCTGGGAAATACATCAGGAATAAAAGAAAAATATTATTCACTTAATAATATGAGTATGTAATATGATCTCACAAGTATCATTTGCAAACAGCTGAAAAACTAACAAGGACAAGGGCATTAGTGTCCTAGATTAAGTAAGAATGAATTTACTATAGCTTAAGAAAATTGAGTTAGATAACCTCAGAAGATAACTTGTCTTGGCAGAATGGAAAAGAAGCCTGGAACTTCTTGCTGAAGATGGGGAAAGTAAAAAGGCATCTTGGTACATGATGCCCTTGATTAGCCACAATGCAGCAGCCTCTTGCCAAGCCCAGTATATATCTGGACTCATGCAGTGCTTCTCACCCAGGGGAGCTGTCATCCGCTGTCTGGATCTAGCCATCACTGCTGTGCTGAGGTCTGCCCCAGCCTCTCATGCTGTCCTGGGGCAAGTGGTGCTCCCCCTTGTGAGAAGAGAACTACCACATGCCCAAGAAGCTCATCAGCCACACAACAGCTCTACATTTGAAAAGTCTGCTCAAAACCAAGGCTATTGAGAGCCGCCAGTCCAGGCAGACGTAACACATGAGTATAAATTCGCTGAAGGCATTTCAAAGAAATACAATCAACATAATCTGCTTTTTCTCAGAAAGCAATACATGCTAGAGAAGACAAGCACTTACTTGGACATGGAGGTAGTCTGCAAATCCTTACAGTCTCTGGTTTATTTTCTTTACAAAGGCCGATAGCATTGTCCCTGGTTCGGCACAGGACCGCGCGATCCTGCGTGCCATTGCCACAGCTGACAGAGCACTGCAAGGAGATGCACCAATTAGACCCCTGAACACTCTTTGCAAATAATGTATTAGAAATTCAGCTAAACAACTGCTCTTGATTTGAGCTGACATGGTACATTAATCAAACCACTGCAGAACCTACAGTAACTAAGCAAGGGAGAGAACCGCTGCTTTTTGTGGTCTATCAGTAATTGTGAAACTCTCCAAGAGCGAGTGTATGGGCTGAGCTCCTGACACTTGTTATGAAAGTCACCAAATCCTGTTTTGCCCATAGTAATGGCAAACAAAAAAGGTAGAATGGAAGTTGCTCCATGAATAGGTGCGCTGTGTTTACTTAGGAGAGTAGGTGGAAAATTCTGTCCTTTGTCTTATTCATAGAACCTTATGAGACTGAGTAGCTAAATCTGCTGAAGGCCTTTACATCAAAGATGCTCGTGCCTTTGAACCTCCATGAATGTAGGTACCTAACTTCCTTCACAGTGTCTGAAGACTTTCTGAAGAGAGTCTGGAGTAAAATCTTACTTACTTGCAAGAAAATAAAACAGTGATAGAAGAATCAATTGCCCTTCTCAGCTTAAGTCACAGAATGGTAGGGGTTGGAAGGGACCTCAAAAGATCGTCTAGTCCGAGCCCCCTGCTACAGCAGGATCACCTAGATCACGTCACATAGGAACATGTCCAGGTGGGTTTTGAATGTATCCAGAGGAGACTCCACAACCTCCCTGGGCAGCCTGTTCCACTGCTCTGTTGCCCTCACTGTGAAAAAGTTTTTCCTTATGTTTACGCAAACCCTCCTATGCTCCAGCTTGTACCCATTACCCCTTGTCCTATCACTGGATGTCACTGAGAAGAACCTGGCTCCATCCTCCTGACATTTACCCTTTACATATTTATAGACATTAATAAGGTCACCCCTCAGTCTCCTTTTCTGCAGGCTAAAAAGACCCACCTCTCTCAGCCTCTTCTCCCATGGGAGATGCTTCACTCCCTTAATCATCTTAATGGCTCTGCGCTGGACTGTCTCCAGTAGCTCCCTGTCTTTCTTGAACTGGGGTGCCCAGAACTGGATACAGTACTCCAGGTGGGGCCTCACCAGTGCAAAGTAGAGGGGGAGGATAACCTCCCTCAACCTGCTGGCCACGCTCTTCTTAATGCATCCCAGGATGCCACTGGCCTTCTTGGCCACGAGGGCGCATTGTTGGCTCATGGTCATGCTCTTGTCCACCATGCCTGTCTTGTTTAACATTTTTATCAATGACATAGACAGCAGGATCGAGTGCGCCATCAGCAAGTTCGCAGATGACACCAAGCTGAGTGGTGCTGTCGATACATCAGAAGGATGGGATGTCATCCAGAAGGACCTGGACAAGCTGGAGAGGTGGGCCCAGGTGAACCTCATGAGGTTCAACAAGAGCAAG
>JAAGNO010006912.1:0-47670 GCA_033439905.1 Ceryle rudis
CTCAAACCAATTTCAAAAAAAAATGGATCCAAACAGCATCCCACCCACCCCCCCCAACCCCACCCAGCCCCTCCCCAAAACCAAATCAGAAGTATCACTCCCCTAATTCAGGCAGTCCCTTCACTAACGTGTCTGTGATTGGACTTGTGTGTAAATGACGGTAAACACATCGTGGTAAAAAACACGTCTTTTTTTTCAAAAAATTTGGTCAACGTGAATTCAATGCTGTTATGATTAAATAGTTCTGTGACAGCTTACACAATGGTTTATATGAGTTGCCAGTTTTGAGCTATTCCCTGAAGGGCGTAGATACATAAAGAAGTGCATGTAAAAGTCTCTTGAAACAAATTTCAGACAGGGCGATCTCTCTTTATTTGAATTTCCAAAATATTAATCATGGAATCATAGAATGTTTTGGCTTGGAGGACCTTTAAAGTGTTGAATTTATACAGCAGCCATGGCAAATGTTGTCTGTGTTTGGGTTTTTTTATTTCTTTTTGAGCTGTTTCATATGTTTCTGTAATATAATTTTGTATTATATCTTGAGTGTTTTAAAATAGTCTTAAGTTAAATATATCTCTTTTTTTCAATTACTATAAAAAGTGATTATATGTTATGAAGATTAGGGTTTGCAGGAACAATTGTTGAACGGAGTTTGTTTAATTAGTACTCATCTAAATAAGGGTAGTTAAGATGCTGATCCAGACTCTGTTCCCCATTGTGTCTGTGCTAACTTTCATCAGTAATGAATACCACTCATTATTGTTGGTTATTTTAGATTTTTGCATAGCGCATGTGATTCTCTAGCTAGAGAGGATAAGGCAAGGGTGATGGAGTACTGTATTTTGTATGTTCTAGTTACTTGCTAGTACCTGTTTATGAAAATACATATTTTTATATATTGGGCTCATTTGCATATATTGTTTGACAGCTTTTCTGTTTATTTTCAGAAGCAATGTATCCACTATTTAAAACTATGGCAATTGGTGCAGTCATGTGCTGGCTAGTTAATGATTTCAAGTGGGACTCCAATTTTTTAAAATAAATTGTAGGTCTTGTGATTTGGGCAACTACGAAATAATGCATTTTCTGTGGAGGGAAGAGCATGTTTATTGACAAGAGCTTCAGAAGCCTATCTCTGGAGCCCAGAGAGGCATACTGATTGACAGTTCCTCTTCACCTGCCCACTGATGATGACTCATATCAAGACAGAAGAGGAAGTAAGTGGGAAGCAGAGGAAGGAAGGAGGTGCAGGTTGGGTAGTTCTGTGCATCCCTCTGAGGTTTTGCACATTCCATCAGAGGAGATCTGTCGGTGCAGTGGTTTCCATGGCTGCGCTGCTCTGTTTACCTCCTGTAGCATTCAATAACACCTAACTTTTCTGTGTTGTTCTAATTGCTTCCCATTGGAGAATGTTCCCAGGCTTCTGCTTTTTTGAAGCCAGGTTCTATCCCTGTCTCTAAGTCTTCTCAAACTGATTGCTGTAATGTTTTTTTCATTAAAATGCATGCTCTGATGAAAGAAGCAGTAGAGTGGTGGAAGCCTGACTGGTATTAGGCTATGAAAATGCAAAATCCTACACATTTTCCATGCTATGCTTATCAGCTGTCCAAAATACTTCACTAGATCAGATGCTTGCAGTTACTTAAAATGAAATCTACAGCTTACAGAGTTCTTGAAACACATTTAACTGCAGGTAAACAAACTATTTTAAACTCTGAAGTTAATATTTACATGCAGTCCTCTCCTGCTGGAGTAGTATGAAGACTATTCTCATCTATTGTTATTTTAAAGTAGTCTTACTACTTGTACCAGTAGCATATAAGAAATATGCTCCTTCTAGATTTTGACTTTCAATTTTGTCTGTAACTGTGGGTACCTATATTACTAACCCCGATCACCTGAAGGATGCATCTACTTTGGGAGCAACACTAAAAAGATCATTCAATCCTACAGGTCTGGAACACTCTCTCTTCCTGAGGATCATGTCTCTTTTGACTTCTGGTGCAATTATTTCAGTGACTTGTTGCAGAGCTATGACAAAATGAAATGCTTAATAGCATATCTAATATTCTTTTTTGACATAAAACATCAAGTTTATGTCAGGATAAATAAATAAATAAATAACAGATAAATAAATAAATAACACAGCCAGAGCTGTGTTAGGATCTCAACTTTCAGATTAAAGTACTTTTATGGAACAAAGTAAGAGGAAGAATTAATTCTTGGTTTAGAAAAAGGGGAGATCTCATGAGAAAGCATCTGAGGGAAGATTGTTTTCTAATTTAACTGCTGCTGCTTTATCTTGGGTATGGAAGATACTACAGCAAACCCAATTAATTTGCCAGGTGCTCAGTGTTCTCATATCAGCACAGCCAGCAGTTTCCCCAGGCAGATTTGGGGAAATTGGCATATCTATGCCTCAGTTTCCCAGCTGTAAAATTGAACTAGTAATTTGTTACTTCAGATGTCGTTATAATGATATCCTCATCATTTTTTGTAAGGTTGATGCTATCATCCTTAAGATGGTTTAAAAGCCCATGGCTGAATACATCTACTCTTCCTCCATATTCAAAACCAACACAGTTTGCTTATTTCCTCAGTCACCACAGATGGAGAGGACTGCCCTCATAGACAGAATAACTCTGACACAAGTGGATGTTGCTCAGTCAGTGAGATGTTTTGTACGTTTGTCATTGTGTAACATACATCTATTTTAATGCATGACTAAGAGTAAAAAATTTATTACCACAGGGTAAATCAATTAAATGTTCTTATTCTTATAATAAGTATTCATTTCTAATGGAACATTTTGTAGCATGTTGTTATATTGCTCTACAGTACTAACAAACATCTGTTATTATACAGAACCAATCCAAATCTGACTCAGTTACCCTGCAGATAATTTTTAAATGCTTTAAAAATTTTAATCATGAAGCTCTTTAGCACCACTTCTGAAAAAAAACCCAAAACAAACCAACCCATAAACAACCCATAATTGAAGCATACAAGTGGGAATAGCACGATGACAAGGAGTGGATTAAACCCATAATGAAACCAAGTTATGCTGCTGTTTTACTGTGAAATACTACAGTCTGAAGTACCATCTTCTGAGTGTGTGCTCACTTGAGTGAGATATTCCTTCCTCCTCCAGTGGATGTTGGCATTCCCTTCCTTTCTCCACCAAAGCAATTTATCTACTTATTGACTAGTTTAATATAACATTTGAAAGCCTCTAAACACCTTGTTGAAATGTGAACAAACCAAGGTTCCTCCACCATTTTGCTCTCTGTCCCATTTCATGCCACTCACCTGGCAAGATGGATTAAGATGCATGGCTGGATACATGAGAGGCAGGGGCATTTGCCAGTTGCACTGTTGTGGGGAGGTAGTATGAAATCCCCATGTAGATTACATAGGATGTCAAGGGATGCAGTAGAATCTGTCCCCGGCTCAGGGTCAGGCTCTTGAGTTTTGGTGAGCAGTTGGCTCTGCTAGTTTACTGTGCCACAAGTGCTCAGAAACTTCCTTCTGTTTTGGTTGCCTTAAGTTATATATTAAATCCAAATTCCTATGAACAGCAGATGAACTTCAACAAGTCAGTAAGAGCTATTAGCCATGCATAACCCCTGACTGTTCAGACAGCTGAGAAAATGGACATGGGGACCTGTTTCTCGCCGTAGTTCATTGGCAGGGTTCTGGGATACAAGGTTATTATTATTATGGAGATGTGCTGAGCCATTGCTTCTGTTCCAAACCTCAAACCACAGTTCATGTATTGTGTAAAATAAAATACATAGTACCTGTACCTTAAAATAGCTTGTTTCATGTTTATTTTTTTCCAGTGATACAGTATTGCTTACTAAGTCAGTAGTTACATCTAGGAGAGATGAGCAAATTTAGAGTTTTCTCAGCATAAACTTGTCAATGCAATTGGATGTTTTTCCAGCTTGTCATCTCTGGAGATCTAGCTCTAAATGTAGTCTGTATAATCACTTGTACTGCAGTTAGTTTGTGTTGCTTTGGTAGAATTTCATAGTATTAAAAAACAAAGACAAAGTTTGAACAACTTGTATATAGGCACAGTTTGTAGCCTCTCCCCACATTTACTCCAGTAAGGTTTGATGTTACAGAAAGATTACTGAAAATCAGACTTCAGCTACATCTACAGCATCATGTGGGAAATCTTTCCAATATCTGGGTTTATTATTGTAATATTACGTGACTTCTATAAACAGCAAATCACATAAAAGTTTTTAATTGGTTCTCCTGATAGTCTTCACTACAGTACTATAAAATGCTTCTAGAGTGGAATATAACTGCACGACCCAAAAGGTATGAATTCCACTCACAAAATAAAAAAAAAAATAAAAAAAAAAAAGAAAAAGAAAAAGAAAAAGAAGGAAAAAGACATTTCACTTACTCTGTAGATTTTTTTATTGTGTTTTGTAAAGGTTGCTAAATTATTGATGTAAGAGCTTATGTTCATGCATTATTATACATACTGTCAGAACTGTGTTTACTTAGCTAGGTTATTGGGAAAAATAGTGAAAGGAAAGAAATTTGCCATGTACTTCATAATGAACAGAAACAAAGGAAAACATAGAGACTACCTCAATTTGTTTATATAGTTGGGTTTACATAACGCATTTCAAATCATTCTGATTTTCCCTCTGGTAAAATGATACTCAACCTGAGAATAAACTATTCCGGGGACAGAACTAGAAAAACTCACATTATAAACCAGTGCTGTGCAAGCCTGGATTTATCCCACCTTCCAGTCTTTAGGGATTTTCAATAAGTGCTGAGTATCTGCTTATTCTCTGAAGACAGGAGAACACAGAGGCTTGCACAACCATGGCTCACTTTTGGAAACCCTGCAGTAGGTACTGACATGCTCAGCACATCAGCAACTTCTATTTTCCCTCACCAGAAGCTTCATTTGGGCAGACAGTCACCCACACTGTCTGTCAGTCATCACCTCCAAAAGCCCTGGTGATCATCCTACTTTGGCATGTCGTCCCCTCCCCTTGCCCATTCAGTGTGAATGTAGGCAGCTACTGCAGCAAGAGCAACAGCATGGGCTGTCAGCTTTTTAACAGTTAGGGAACATGCAAGACTTCTCCTTATTTTTGGATGCTACATCTCAGGACTATCCATTGCTGGCTGCAGGCGTTGGTCTAGGAGGGTGAAACCACAACATCAAGCAGAACATCTACACCCTGTTTGTCTCATATCATTGGCCATGGTCTGTGCTGACTCAGAAGTGCTTCCACAGAAGCATCCCTAAAAAGGTTCAGGATGGGGACACCAAGTTCATTCTCCAGCCACACTGTAGGTGATTGTGATGGCAAAAAACCTTAAAACTGTACTTGAAGCTGCCCTGTTACCAACTCTTACTCCACTGTTGTGTGGGGTAGGCGAGGTAGCAGGTTGTGCAGGCAGCTGAGCAGGCAGCTTTTCATCTCCCTTCCTCCTGGCTGGCATCAGACCTTGTCAGGGCAGTACAAGGCCCACATAATCAGCTGAAGCCAGCTGCAAAACAGGACCAGGCTTGGTGACAGCTTGGACCACAACCTGCTGTTACTGTGGCCGAGGAGCCAGGGTCACTTTGGGAATTCTGGTCCCTGGCGAATCCACTATGCCACCTCTGAAAAATGTAATCTTGCTACCCCAAAGCTTAAGACATTTGTTTATTTTGTCTCCATTTTTGGAATGATATCCTTAAATTTCATCTGCTTCCATTTCTTTGCTATCTTAAGGATAATTTGGGGAAGAACCATGGAGAAGAACCACTCTGAGATAGCTAAACATCATTTTGCACAAGCCAAGGACCACTGCATGATTTGCAGGAAATCTTGAAACATAAAAGCAAGGTTTGAACCTTCCTCGGGTTTCAAAGTGTTAATTTTCCTTTTCTTCAAGAGAATATCTCCATCATACAAGGGTCGATGCTGTTTGTTTGAAGAAAGTACTCAGAGGATGTGTTTTCTCTGTCTCAGCTCTGCTCTTCAAAAATTTGCAAGATGGCATCACCAGAGAGAAGTACTTGTCTCTGAATTTCCAACTAACACCCAAAAAGTGCTTGGATAGATGCTTCTCTTAAAGTTTTCTAGTTTGTTCATGCTTTCTGGGTCAACATCAGTGTAGATGGTTATTAGTAGCATATTATAGGCCCACTTTACTTGTAACTCTGGTAACATGTTTATTCCATACTTAAGGCAATGCTGTAAGAATGAAAATGCTTCCAGAACTTCGAGCTTTCTAGAGACATTTTTATCCCAGTTCAAGAAAACTCCAGCATTAAAGTGTTCTGCAAAATAAAAAATATCAGATGGATCAATTCTTTCTAAATTAGATTTTTTACACCTCACATGTCTGTATAAACCACAAAAATCAAAGTAAAAAGCTATTACAAAAAGGAAAGTATAAGACTTTCATTTAAAGATGTCAAAACAAGCTATTTTGACATTGCCAGTGCCTTTCATCCTGTTTTTTCCTCACATAAATGAAATTTCAGTAAAAAAGACAAGACTTCACAAAGCATTTAAAGAGTGCTGCACTATTTTAATGAAAACATGCTCTGCTAGTGGTTTGATTATCAACTATAATCAAAATAATAGAAGGGTTTGTTTTTGTTAAAATAAAAAAAAAAAAAAAAAAAAAGAGAGACTTAGGTAATAACAAGATACAGCAGCACTCAATTAACTGGCACAGATTGTAAAATAGCATGTACTTCAGATTTTAGTTCCCAAACAGTCATTTATATTCACTATCAGTCACTGATTTTCCATGTACAGAAGATAAATCCCCTTGACATTCTTCAGGTCTGGTAGGTAGCAAACAAATGTGAGTCTGAATTTGTAACGAAATTTTTTAATAAGGAAAAATTTATCCTGCTGAGATTAGGTACTTCGCTATACCTTTTTTTTCAGTTCATTTTACTGGAATTTTTCAGTTTATTCATAGTAACACATTAGGCTTATTTCACTGAATTCGGTAGAACTATGAGGGTTGCCTGCATGTTTGAATGATAGGGATATTAATGATTGAAGGACTTCAATGCATTTGCTCTAGCAGGCAATTATCCTTCATGAAAACTGGTTTCCATTTAGAGTTAAAAACAGCTCCCTCGTAATAGCCATTGTCTTGTACAGTGATTTAGAAACACAACTAATCAGCAAACTTGGCATCATGCTATATTAAGTGAGTAATCTGCTTTATCTTACTAGGTCTGTTATCATACCTGATTTTCAAATTTGATTTGGAGATATGAAAAACATGATAATCAGCTACAGGACTCACTTGACCAATTGTGGAAATAAACAACAAAAATGTCTGGTTTTCCATACCTTGTAACATCTCCTTGAATATGTGACACCTTCCTGATGTAATTGACGTTAAACAGAACATTAAGCTGCTATAATTACAGGGTTCTCACTGCATCAAAGCATATCTTAATGCTCAGCCTAATTATATAGGGTTTTTCCATATATTAATTTTCTGATCAACGAGAAACAAAATGAAATAAGTACACCAGAAAAGCCACCTTCTGGAATTTCCTGTTATTAAGAAGGAGAGGTGGATATTAATATAATTTCTTCAGACAGTAAAAAAGTTCTTCAAATTGAAACCTCATTCATCCCATACAGTTAAACACACAAAAAAACCCCCACAAAACAGATATTTCTGGAAAAAAAAAGCAACAAATAATCTATTGAAAAGTTATTAAAAAGCAGGAAAGACAATTAAAGCTTTTTTTGCCAATTCCAATATTTTCTTTGCTTTAATGGGTAATAAGTGAGCAGGTTTTAAAGGGCACAGAAGAAATATCAGCATAGTTTCTTCTACGTCATGAGTGATCTTTCACGACTATTGAATCAAAGAAAATGTTCACTCTCAGCTAGGTATGAGGTACAGACAAGACTAAATTGCAAACAAGAGATTACTCCATTGAAAATCATCTCCGAGTTAGGTCAAAATATAAAAACTCTATCTAATTTCTTTCTTGAAAATCTAAGACATGGAATGACAAGTTAAAATGACAGAGACACTGTAATTTGTTTCTTAGGCTTCCCTGTTAATTTTCCTGTATATAAAATATTAATTGCCAATATTTTCTCATATTTCCACTAATCTTTTTTTTTTTCTGCAGCAGTGATGGTAAACTTTGTTGGATCTGACAGCAAATTTATTTTAAAAAGCATTGTAACTTTCTCGTCCAAACCACTGCTGATGCCAAATCTGGCACAGGTACAAATCTCCACAGCTTTTTCCATGCTAAACTACTGAACTCTGAAAATATTTAAATATTAGCAGAAGACTTATTTATCCACTGTGATGCCTGCCACTCTAATTCCTAAATATCCATGTCTTTCTCCAGTCACACTGACTGACTTTCTGGCGACCACCCCTTCCATCCCCCAGCAGGAAAGCACCACTGTCAACCACAGAGGACCAGAGCCTGTGGGCAGGGCTCCCTGCCTGCAACACCTCTGAGTGGGTGGAAACCACGGGTAACTCATTTCCAAGCAGAGAAGAAAGGAGAGGCTTTTACAGAAGCCTATTCTCCTTTTTCTCCCTTCTTCTCTTTTTCTCCTATGTCCATTTCTAGAAAGAAGGCATCTATCTCATTGCTGAGAAGCTTGATAACACAGGTGTGGCTGAACACATGGATATACTCCCTGCTTTGATCAGGTCAGGAGAAATGCAATAGTCTGGGCTTGTTCATGTTAGACACTGACTACCAGCCACATCATGCTGGAGATGGGGAAGGACATGACTTGGGACCGGGTTGTGCATCAGGAGTTGGCAGCTGTGTTTTCCCTTTCCTTCTGCAGAAGGAAAGAGGGAAAGCAAAAAGATGTTGTATCATCTGAGAGATTCTCTGTGTCATCTCCAGCTGGGAACACTGTTCTTTGCCTGCTGTCAATATGCTGAAAACCGGTCCTGGGGATAAAGATTGCCGGAGAGGTAATCTATTGGCAGCATGTCCTCAGTCAGGTCTTTAGTGAAATGGCTCTTAGTGCAAAAGCAATTCCCTAAATTCTTCTGTTCACATGGACTGTTCCTGCTATTTACAGAGATGACCCAAGTTGGGGCATGCTGCGCATCACTGTAAGCCTCCCAGGTCTTTTTGCTGAGAATGGCAATGATTTAATGAAGACGTGCAATTGGATGCACGACCGAAAAGAGGTGAGGGGTATGAGAGAGCAAATGCTCACATCTGCCTGTGACCTTGTAGATGTAACTTGGCTTCCCCATAGCAATGAGCTGGGGAAGGTTGCCTCTCTCCTGCTTCTGCTTAGATGTTTGTGTGCCTGTTGCTGAGCACACAAGGGAATCAGCCACCTGCCTGATAACAATGGCATCTTGCAGGTGTCTTGCCTGGGGACAGCATCTATCTACAAAACACATTAGAAAAAAATGTCAGTTTTGGATGTATCACTCACCTTTTTAAATCATTGAACAATAATCAGCAGTGATTCAGAGGCTGGTTTTGACAGTTTTCTGGAATTAAGTAATACCTTTCATACCTTATATATATTGTAGACATATTATAGACATTATATATTATAATTCAGCATATGTAGACCTTCTATATATAATGTATGCACACACAGATTAGTACTCTTGTTAAAAGTAGAAACAGCCATTTTAGTTAAAAAGACCCTGAAAAATGCACATGCTGAGGGAATGTCATGTAATCTGCGATTCCTGGGTTTTGGCAGGTGACTTTGAGGGGCTGCCAGAGGAATCTCATAACATTGAATAAAGCTGACTGCAAATGAAGGGTTTCCTTCCTAGGGTGAGTTCAATTTGTATTTTTAATTGCTTACTTGAAGTACAGAGTCTTCAACACACAGTATTTCTGTTGTTGTTGCTGTTGTTTTCTGATTTTTTTTTCTCCTTATTTTGCATTGCAAATCTTTTGCTTATGATTTATAGCAAGGCTTACTAACAGACAGCCCCTGTGGAGTCAGCCCACTTGCACATCAACCTGAAGAGCTGGCTGGCACATGAAGGCACTGTCTTCCTCAGAAACAGCAGCCAGGTTGCAGCTGACTTTTCCTCCAAAGCTTTTTGTGCTTCTCTTGAATTAGTTCCAGCTGCCAGGCTAGCTCCAAATCAGGATGCAGAGTCTCCCAACCAGAAGACTAAGCAGAAGAGGGCCCCCTCACTTCCTCACATTACTAGTCAACTCTTTTATTGGTCTCTACTGTGTTGAGATGCCACCGCCAGTTGTGTGTAGCTCCCTCTTCCAGATAGAATCCTGTACAAATGTCTTGGGCATCGTCCTGCCCTTGCTGCATGGACAGGACCCTGGTGTTCTCACTGCTTCTGGAAAAAAAAAAAATACATGCTGAATTTGTATTTTCCTTTTTGACCAAGCAAGCATCTGGAATGCACTGGTCCAGTCTGAAATTTATATTTAAACCTTTTCTTTAATGGATACTCAGAAAATATCGTATGTCAGTCTTCAGCACCTAAATCACACAATTCATGTTACTGCTTTACCCTGGATTTTGAATGTCTACTTGTTAGAGCTTATTCATGCTATGAAATTTTTTACTTTCTACATCAAGAATGTATAGCTTTAGTAATTAATGACTGGAGACTGTGGTAGTTTGTGTTTATGGTAAGTCCTTACCTCATGGATAGTTTAAATATTTTTAGACTAAAGAAATGCTCGATACGGAAATTCTTCACTCTCCTGAGATGAACAGCAAAATATCCATCTATTTCAAGAGGTGGGATTTCATGGGGCTCGACTAAAGAGTACAATAATTGCGTGCTAAGATAGAAGATGTTATTTCATGCTAAAATATTTAAAGTATATGATTACTTAAATCATATCCTGGTGACTTCTTATAAAGGAGAACTAAAATTTTACTAAAAGCAGAAAATTGGGAATCACTGTAAGGGACAGATTGATATATAGTTTTGAGTGGGATGTGTCCCATCTCTAAAGAAATTATGTCTAGTGCTTGCCAGAGCTTCCCTCCAGTTCTCATAGCAGCAAAAATGTCAGCTACTAAAAAGGCACAAGCATCAGCAGAAGTGGGAAACATCGCAGGATCCGACACAGAGAGCTTTGTAGCGGGATGACTACAGTAGACTAGGAATCTAACCTTGCAGTATTTATTGGGTACTGAATGATAGAGAGTACTTTTTTTCTTTTTTTCTTTTTTTTTTTTTTTTTACTTTTTCACTGTTCCTTGAAAGTATTTAGAAATAAGTTAATGCTGGGAATATTTCATGGTTTTTTGTTTATACAAAAGAGATTTTTACAGATTTCCTATAGAAAGAACATAATATAAGTGGTTTAAAATAAACCTACAATGCCTACTCTGAAGAAAAAAAGATTTACCTAAGGAAATTCTGTTTATGGGTCTTTAAAATGTCCTCTGGATTTTATTACTACATGACATATAGCAATTTTCTGTAGAGGTAACAGAGGGTTCCTCTATTCTGTGTTTGAGAGGATGTTATCAGGCCTTAAAGGCTTTTTTAAATAATTTCTTGGTGGGAATGGTTTGAATCTAACTCAAAAAATATAAGCTAATAGAAGCCTTTTGAAATGCAATTAAGTGCTCTTAAAAATAGGAAAGTGATATGACAGATCTTTTAAAAGCCATCAAGAGGAGATCACAGTCTTCAAAGATGGGTAGTCAATTTTTTTCACTGAAATATTCTGCTGCTTGGTAAAAACATGTCTAAAGATAAAGCTGGGTCACCACAATTTCTTCCTTGTTTTCCACCAAGAAACTCACCAGAAATTAAATTGTTAGAAACTGATGTACGTTTCTTCTCCCAGGAGAAAGTCTGTAGATAAGTAATGTATTAAATTTAGAGTGTTTAGAGTGTTTTCCTGACCTAGGTAATAATATAAGTCTTTTCGTAGAGTGGAATTGCAGCTGAATTGACTGGCAGTTTAGAAAGGAAACCTGAGTATTTGGAAGTTTTGCTGCCACTAAAAAACCTGAAATAGGTAATCATCCCTCTTAGGATGAGGATAGGGTTATGACATTTATTTCTGCAACCTCTTTAGAAGGTGCATGTTGGGTTATCGCTCAACAAGTAGTACTTGTATTGCATCCAGATCAACAGGTACAATAAACAATCAGAATTTCTGTTTATTATTGAGCTTTGTCATTTCTCCTCATACCTGTGCACATAAGTACATTGTTTACAGTAACACTGAAAATTACTCTGAAAGACATCATTTGGTACACTCAAGAGTACAGACAGGAGCTGACATAAAGCTGGCCTCGCAATGGAAGTAAATTTCAACTATCCCCAAAAATGAGCAGTTTAAGGACATGATTGTTAAAACTGCTCATTAAAAAAAGAGTCTAAAAGCAGTCTGATTTCGTTCTTATAATTTTGTGAGGAAACTTAATTTGGAAGTTTTTAAAAGAATGTTAATATTCCTGTTTTGTAAAATGTTAATGCTCCTGTTTTGTCTTTCTCTCCCCTGCTTTATTCTTCATACCTACATCATCCTGTGCTTCTTCCATCTTGTTTTGGGTTTGTATCTAGTGGGCTTTTGGAAGCATGGGAGGGGGCTACTGGTGTGGGTCCTGTAAGAAGCTTTGAGATGCATCCCCAGCTCCAAGTCCGATTCACCTCTGGCCACAGCCAAGCCAATCAACACCTCTGTGATAACATTTAAAAGGGGAAAAATCTGTTTGGTGAGTTCTTTTGTTTTGATGGTTCTTTTATTTTGGAAAGGAGTAGGACATGAGAGACACAGCCATGTGGACACCAAGATCAGTGAGGAGTGGGGGGGAGGCATGCCAGAGCAACCATTCCCCTTTGACCCACAGTGAGACAGCAGGCTGAGCCCCTGCAGCCCATGAAGGTCAACAGTGGAGTAGAAGCCTACAGCCCATTGAGGACCTGATGCTGGAGCAGGGGTTGTTCCCAAAGAAGTTCACGACTCTGAGGGAAGTCCATGCTGGAAGGGCCTGTCACTAGGAGGATTAAAGCCCCTAGAAGGGATCCAAACTAGTTTGAGAGGTCTGTAGACGACTGTCTCCTGTGGCAAGGATGCCTCATTGCTCGAGGGGACTGGAGTTTTCCACCTGAGGAGGAAAGAGCAGCAGAAACTTCATGGGACAGAGTGGGACTGACCACAATGCCCATTCCCTGTCCCCCTGCACTGCCAGTGGGAACAAGATAGCAGAACTGGGCCTGGGAAGAAGGGGGGGTGGGAGGAAGGTGTATTTAAGATCCAGTTGCATTTATCATTGTCCTACTCTGATTCAAAACTGACGGTGATTTTGTTGTTTAAATGAAATTTGGTTTGTTTCCCCAAGTCAAGTCTGTGTTTTGCCCGTGACCATAACTGGTGAGTGAGCCCTCCCTGTCCTTTGTCTCGACCTTTAAGGCTTTTGTATTTTCTCTTCCCCACCCCACCAGAGGAGGGTAGGTGTGAGCTAGAGGCTGCACACATCATTGCTTTGTTGCTGGATGGGCTTAAACCATGACATATCTACTTCCAAATACTATCATCTGACAAAAAATAAAAAATCCAATAAAGGCCACAACACAGTCACATATCAATGTGATTTGGGGGAAGGATATAGATAAATCATTGGGATTTCATTTAAGGTTGCGCTGTCAGAACCTCTTGTGGGAGAACTGAGGGGTTTCAGTGGATGCTGATTGCCACATTTTATGGGCAGCCACAAGGAAGGGACTTCAGCTCTGCCAAGGCCAGTGGTTTTGGCTGTTTAGCCCGTGTACATTTACATGCTCAGCACCAACAGGTCTCATCATAGCAATGCTGTAAAGGAACCTCTTTTCTTCCCCTCCGCTCTATAAAGTGAGTCTCATTCTTGGTGTTTTATGGAAAAAGCCATCAAAAGCTGACTTTTGGCAAATAATTATGTTATCTGAGATTCAATGTTAGGAGGCCATTCACACCTTTCCAGAAAATAAATCCACAATGCAGAAAAGAAAAGGCAAATGCTTTTCAGAGTTTTTTTCTGTTGCATAAGTTTCTTCTGAAAAACATCTTTTTGCTGCTAACATGGTGATAACTTGACATTCATGTGATGTGTTGCATATTGAATAGATGTGGGTGATTTTTAAAAACAGTTTTCAAGATTCCCCTGGAAAAAAAATAAAGCGGTTAGAAAGTATTTAGTTTGTTCACTTTCCTTAAGGCACTTTCTATGGAAATAGGATAAATTGTTAGCTATTTGGGAACAAAAATGTATTGTTGAGACCTTATCTTTATTGTCTTAGTCATTATTCCAGATATAATTATAATTAGCTATCCATCATATTATATATACATATAATAGTCATAAACACATATCTGAGCTATATCTAGCTAGATAAAGGCTTTGGCTCATAACACCTAAGATGTGGACATATTTTAAAGCCTCCAAGTAACTAATATGGTTCTCACCCTAACTATTCCAAATTTTAAGAGAGAACGTATAACCCAAATGTCCAGATGTGATGCCAACACTTTTATGATTATTTACGTATAGAACAGATACCTTAAATTCAAGATGTGTGGGAGCCTCACTGAGCCCTCTCAACCTCTACAAGTTTTCTTAAATTGTGCTAAAATTCAAGTTTCAGTGAAAAATGTCATTTGAAATTTTAATCTTCAATATGTTTTGATCAGTTAGCACACAGATCTTGGCAGGTCTAGGTATCCCAGTCCTATAACATCACTGCTCTAGCTACCATGATTTGTTATGCAAAAAAGTAATAGCAGGACAGTATTTGTGTGCAAGGAGTCTGGTTTTTTTATTGACTAAGAGAAGTTTCAGCTTTACGTAAGAATAAAGGATGATTCATGGTCCACCTACATTCTCCAAGTGTTGCTTAAGGGTGTGCCTACTCTCAAAAAGGTACATGCCACATGTCAAACTCAGACCCTTGGGTCAATCTGTGCATGTTGGTAAGTCCCTACTCTGCTTTCACTGGGCATCCTGAAGAGCAAAATGTGCCTGTGTTGGGTCTGTGCATGCCCTATAATATTTCTGTCTCCTGTGCCTGTCCATGCCCTGTGCTCAGCACTCAGCAGACCCATGTGAAACCTGTAGTTATGCCAAGGGCACAGCTGTGCCCTCTGATCACCACCACAGTCTGGTTAGCATGTAGTGCAGCCAAGCGTTGCCTCCTAGCACGGCCCTGGCACCTTTGCTGTCATTGTCACCGCACGCCTAGTTCATGCTGCTGTACCTGCTAAGGTGGCCTCTGCCTTCGCAGAGGTGCTGGTGCTCCCCCATCTCTGCTGGTGCCCATGCTGAGCTGCAGGAGCTGGTGAAGGAGCCTCCAATAGCCAGGAGCAAGAAGGACCTGGAGCCTGCAAGGGTCATAGTCTGCCATGAGACATTGCACAATGGGCTGTGGGACAAGCTAATTTTACAGCCCACCTGCCACACAGCCTGTGAAAATCCATTTTGTTTTCAAAGAGGGCAATTGTGCAATGCCTTTGGCATACCTCTGACTGAGGACTCATTTCTCGTCACCCCAGTGCGATATATGAGCTGCATTTCATACTGTTTATGAAAGTTAAAAATAAATGTGGAGTGACACGCAGTATCAGACAGCTCCCCTCCAGCTGCCAGTCTGAATTGAGCCCTGTTGACTATAATGCAAGCCTGGCACCTAGCTCACATATAAACACTTATATTTAGCTACTAACTTCAGGTGTCATAATCCCACTTCTTTAGGGTGGGAATCAGTTACCTTAACATAGACATTTAGTACCATTTCAAGGGCCATAGACTTGAAATGCCCTAGGACATTTGAGCCATCTGAGCCATCTGATATCTCAAATTACATTAGTTGCTTATATTTAGGTATCGTTCTCTGTTTCCAGCTCAAACTCTGAGAAATGAGGGACACAAATCCTTTCTTGTCCATCTCATCAGTCTCTCAGACAACCTGCCGTCTCTGAGTTCATCACAAGCTTAAAAAGAAATGTGTATAAAATAAAGGGGGTCACAGTTACTGAAAAGAACTCTAAGGATGGGAAGAATTAACATACAGTGTCAAGAAAACCTTAAGTTTCATTTTTAGGGGTGAGAAAAGACAAAGCTCTGATACAGAATAATGCCTTTGGGGATAAAGAACTTTTACACCTTAAAACAAAAGTTTCGACAAGATCACAATGACAAATACACTAGGGAAGAAATTTATATTAAAGTCATAAATAAGACTCACTAACTGCTAGAAGTGACAGAAAAGAAAAAGCTACAACTGCAAGGCTTTATAGAGTAGTTTTCTGTACTTGGGGAATGTAGAATGTATTTGAATTATGGGAAAAAAAAATTTTGGTGAGCTACAGAAGTAAAAATTATACATGAAAATGTAGTTTAAAAATATTGTAAATCCATACAAGATATCTCACTTGTTCAAAATCATGCTGTGGTTAATTTGTAACACCCTATTATTAGAGGTTATTTTTAATTTACATATACATTCATTATATACGCATTACATATATATTCATTATATATACAACTCCAGTAATGGGGGGAAAAAAAAAAAAGAGAGATCTTTCATAGTTACTAAGAGAGAACAAAAACTTATGTCAGAATCCAGAAATGGTAACCAGACATTATATGTAAGTTCCTACTTCCAGTGAGACAGTGAAAATTATTTTATAGACTAGTGATCACTATACTTACCTACCTGGAGGAGACCCTAAATACTGCTGTAGTTTTTTTTCTCTAGACTTTATATTCATCAAACTTTGCATACTTGTATCCTTTTTTCTGATGGGATGCCCTAATTCAGCATGAACAGGGGTTTCATCCTTATTCTTTCTCCGAACTACTGCGTATTGACTTCTTCCAGGCAAGTAGAATAAGACCGAGTGGAAATATGAATATTCCCACCTTGCCCTGTGCAGTTGGCTGTGATGGCCTCAGATGCAAGTCAGATTTGTCTTACAGACTGCCAGGGGCAATCACAGAAGTGCTGAACAAGTGAGGATGATGGCAGTTTAAGTGGTCTGCATCTACTATCTTTCCATGCTGTATTTTTTGTGGAACCCAATCAGTCAAACATTCTCTGGGCAAGCTTGTTCACCTTCAGTGTGCCTCATGCTGGGACATAGTGGGGAATGTTTAAGAAGGTATCACTAACTGTTCACCATCTTCTGGCAGAGGGCTTCCAGGAATTTGCAAATAATCCAGGATAAAACAACAGCTGACCAGTAGTTTTGAGGCTCTAAATTACAGATTCATTTGCAAACTCCTTCATGATTGCAGTTCTTGGACTCCTTCCTTAGAGGAAAAAAAAATAGATTCTTCATGAAACAGTAGTTTTGTTTAAATAAAAAGTGCCATATTCACAAGTGGTGTCCACTGGCCCAGCTCCAATGCGTGCAAGAGCGTTGCACTTAATGAGTCCACGTATGTGCTCAGAAATGTTGTGGAGGGAGAGTATCTCACCCTCTGGTCTTTGCAGTAATTTGTGTTTCCATAATTTCAGATGTTTCCAGAGAAGACTAGTCTGTTGTAAAGGAGCAAAATCATTCCACAGAAGATGAAAATAGACAAAATAGTCAATCAAACCTCAAAAGTGCATTGTGCCAAGATGTTGCCCAAAGCTGCAATTAGAGCAAGCACAATTTTTTTTAAACAGGCAGATGTTCAAACAATAATACATCAACAGGAGACCATGGCAATGTACAATCAGCCACTAACTTTGTACCTGTAATTTAGAAGTGTAGCTAACGTATGAAACAGAAACAGTTAATTTTCAAGGGAGATACGGCCTAGCAGAGAGGGACCGGGGAGTACTGGTTGATTACCAGCTGAACATGAGCCAGCAGTGTGCCCAGGTGGCACGGAAGGCCAATGGCTTGTATCAGGAATAATGTGGCCAGCAGGTCTAGGGATGTAATTCTGCCCCTGTACTCAGCACTGGTGAGGCCTCACCTCAAGTATTGGATGCAGTTCTGGGCCCCTCTCTTCAAGAAGGATACTGAGGGAGTGGGTCCAGAGGAGAGCGACGAGGCTGGTGGAGGGTACTGGAGGGAAAGTCTTATGAGGAGAGGGTGAGGGAGCTGGGGTTGTTCAGCCTGGAGAAGAGGAGACTCGGGGGGACCTCATCACTCTCTACAACTACCTGAAAGGAAGTTGTAGACAGGTGGGGATCAGGCTCTTCTCCCAGGCAACTAGTGACAGAATGAGAGAGCATGGCCTGAAGCTACGCCGGGGAGGTTTAGGTTGGATATTAGGAAGCACTTCCTCACAAAAAGGGTGATTAGACACTGGAATGGACTGCTGGGGGAGGTGGTGGAATCTCCATCCCTGGAGGTGTTTAAGAAAAGATTGGATGTGGTGCTTAGTGGCATGGTCTAGCTGATGTCATGGTGTTGGGCCATAGTCTGGACTTGATGATCTCAGAGGTCTGTTCCATCCTCAGGAATTCTATGATTCTGTGATATGCAGAGAAAGTGAAACCCTCTCTAACTGTGAGCAGATCCAGCACAGGCAGCTGTACCAGTACACAGGACACTGTTTCTGCGAGACATCTGTGCCTGGGGCTCCCAGCTGGCACTGCCTACAACACAGTCCTGGCCCTTGTGGTAGCCCTGTCATGTAGCAACAGCCCTGAACCTGCACATGTCAGGGAGAGCTCTGGCCTAAGGGACCTCAGAGAACATTGATGGGTGTTGTAATCACTGAACTTCATTGTCGAGGAAGCTGGGAAGGTTCTTGCAGACCATGAAATTCATGGTAGTACAGGGTGTTAGGCTAGAAAGTTCTTATTTGGTGGTTAGTGTCATGGTAGAACAGTTTTTCTCTGCTAATAGGTGGTGTGGAGAGGTAGAATATCTCATGCTTCTTATGTCTTCAATTCCTGTTTTCTGCAAAACCCAGAGGAAGGCTTTGGTTGCAGTGGAGAGTTGCTGTATGAGAGCAGTGTTTGTGGGTCATTGTGGGATATCCAATCTACAAGTGAGCACTCCTCTGGAGAAACACTCCCAGCCTGGAAAGGAAGAGTTATTTTACTGAGAGCATGAAAAAGAACCAACAAAGACAAAATATGAATGTCTTTAGGGTAAGAACTGAAGCCGATAGTTTGGCCAAAGAAGTTGTGGATGTCCTGTAATTGGACAGGTCACATTGGGTGGGGTTTTCAGAAACCTGATCCAGTGAAAGATCTCCCTGCCCATGGCAGGGAGGTGGACTAGATGATCTTTAAAAGTTTCTTCCAACCCAACCATTCTATGATTCCGTATTTCAAGTCAGCATGCTTAGCTACCCATTAAGAAAAGCTTTATGGAGAGGCAAACTGATGCTGACGGTTGGGAATTATGTCTGTCCTTCAGAAGCAGGAGCTGGTTCATATTCTTTGCTAAGATGCTCAGGCATTCAGGTGGGGCATTCAGGTCAGAATTGGAGGAGTAAGCAGGCAACAAATACATTCATTTCCTGTTCATACACTGTGAATATATTATTTCAATAACATAATTTGGCAGATCAGAATTTAATTTTATTTCCATTTTGATGTGTTAGACAAGGAAGTTTATTCAAATATCATTTTTAAGGGACAGGACAGAGAGGCAGCGGTTTTCTGTCAGTGCTTAAACAGCTAAGTGACTAAAACAATTTCTACTAAAATCAGCCCTTTCTTTACATATGTGTTTCTTCATAGATGTCAGAGTCCGGGGGCTGAAATTACTCATGTTTTGAACTTTCTGAAAGTGATAATTTTAGGAAAGTCTGAGCAATAGTAATTGAAAAAAAACAGGAAAGCTAATTTTTTTTACAATCAGTGCAGTGTAGTACCATGCTCATTTCACACATTGTGTTACACAAGCATGAGAGTGTAGCTACTGATTTTGCATAATTCCACCTTGACTTTGTCCTCTGCTGTTTCTTATCTTGTCTACCTCCACATGAAAGTGAAACTTAGGAGAAACAGGTTTTAACACACTAAGAAATAAAAAGTGAAAAAGATTGAACAAATGCTGACAGCTGAAGGCTGCAGTTTTGAAGGTATGTGGCACCAACGAAATCTCATATTAAATGATAAATTTTGATTTAAATGCAAGACAAAACACCTCAACACTGTTGTGGAGTTCCCAACACTAAGCCATTAGACTGTCTTGGGGAAAGGAGCTTACCTATCCAGAAAGACATGCATTAGGAGTGGACACCTAAGCCCAGCAAAAGACATGCAAAGTGTGACCCAGGATAGAAAAGTCTATGAGAGCTCAAAATAAAATTCCACAAGGAAACAGCACAAAAAGATACATATCCTTTGCCAAACAACTCTGCCAATGGCAAGCATATGGAAGAAAATAAAAAAGTATTGGAAACACACTTCTGTGGTACATACACACAGGAGGAACAATGAACATCACCTTATTGCTAGCTCAGACAAGCCTCGTAGGACAGTGATGCAGCAGATGACAATAGGACAGTCAGTCTAAGAGCTAATGGGACACATTATTTGTAACACAGTCAGAGGAGCAGAAGCCAAAGTGGTGCCAAAATCAAACATATTTGTGCCAAGGGATAAAAACAGCAAGGACCTTATGGACAGAAGAAAACAAACTGCCATAATCAAATGCTTATAATCAGGGAAGTATACAGAGTTCAGTGCTGGTATCCCTCGTGTGCCTTGGGGCAAGGGCCCATGAGGAAGGGAAGCCCCTGATGGGTGGCAGCCCAGCCTGATGTGCACTCCCAAGCATGGCCCCCTCGGGTTCTGACTTCCCCTGTGCAGAAGGCTCATGTCCATGGGGCCTTTTGCTGCTGGGCACCACTGCACTTCCCTAGAAATGGTGCGTTCTGCTCCCTGCTGAGCTCACTCAGTCACCGGCCAGCCATGGTTTGCGGCTTCTTGGCTTCACTGCCCATCTCCTTTTGCCACGGGCTGCTCTCCCCCTGCAACTCTGTGCTTACTGAGCAACTGCCCTTTCCCCATGCCTTTGCAGTAGATTCTCTAATTGCTTCTTTGGTCTTAACATTTTGTAGGTGTGTGTTTGTGAAAAAGCAAAAAGAAGGGTGCAGCTGTAATGTCTTCTCATTAACTTTTTCCAGGTTTTTCCTGTGTGCGGTATTTACAATCCCTTTTACAGAGTATGGAAGAGATGTTCCCTGTAATAGTACTAAGGGAAAAGACCATGTTAGAAATGTGCCAAACCCCTTGGTTTCATCCAGCGGATGCATTCACTGTAGATGGCAGTGGAACCAGCTGTGTCAAACACGTTGCAAGCTTATAGTCAGAGGAAGAAAATTTTCCCATGTATGCTCTATCTATTACACTTGAAAAATCCCAGCCTTTTCACAAACACCCCCTAAGTTTGGGGCAAGAAGATAGGGAAGTAGACTCTTTGCCTCAGAACCATACAACAATGAAGACAACCAACAATGACCAGGCATGCACAATTCAGTGCAGAAAAAGGACTCTTCATTTTGATATCAGCTCCAAGAAGCTAAATAGTCACACTGAAATGGAACATTTTCTATTACCTAGAAAGGAGAGGAATATCTAGAGAAATAGTAAATACAATTGATTTTTTTCTGTGCTTAATGAACCATGAAGCTATAGTAAATTGGTATCCCGATAAAGACAAACCACTCATTCTGGCCCTTAAAAAACAGGAAGAGATTAAAAGGGTCAACGAGATTTCAGTCATGAGTTGCTATGATGATAAATGCAAAACAAGTTTGTTCACTGATGGCTCTAAGAAAAGCATTGCACAATCCTTTACAATGGTGTGGTTAAAACTTAAAAACCCCAATAGAATAATCATCATAAGAATGAACAAATTCCAAGCTTTCAGTAAACTCAAATAAAGAATGCGGCTTTGGTCTCCATCCATGGGTGAAAAATGTTTCATGTTTTTATTTATGGGAGGCCACTATTAGCTGACACTGACCATAAACCACTTGTTGACAGTGCCAGAAGGGGTCTGGCAAACTATTCTGCTGCCGCTAAGAATAGAGCTTGTTTTTTCAGCTACAAATGTATGATTTGCAAATTGAACACCAAGTGGGGAAAGAATTAGTGGTTGCAGATGCACTCAGAGCATTTTGACAGTGCATTGGAGCTAAGTCAAGAGGTATGTTATGTACTGTGAACCTGATTAAAAATGTGGTCTGGTTTCAGGTGAAAATGAGGGACTATTATTCCTGGCACTATTGTTAGGAACAAGACCCTGTGAAAAATAGCCCTGGAGATCCAGTACAGTGTATTCCTAGACCCCATTATAAGGGAAGGCTTTCAGTACTGTTGAGGTTTTATTT
Organism: Ceryle rudis; assembly: GCA_033439905.1. NCBI lineage: Eukaryota > Metazoa > Chordata > Aves > Coraciiformes > Cerylidae > Ceryle > Ceryle rudis. Next base: position 22,251 of record JAAGNO010006912.1, read on the forward strand.
GAAAGCACCAAGATAATGATTCCCAAGTTATTATAGAAAAAAAATTGCTTCGAAGGATAGGTATAAGGCTGATTTATAGAATCAAAAACCTAAGAGTAGGACAAGACTGTAATGTTAACGTAAAAGGAACAATTGCATTCATTAAGGTTATTTGTCTTAAAAAAGGTACAGAGAATATATATAGCAAGTCATCTGAAACAGTCAATGATTGTGGTATAGAAGACTTGGTTGATTAAGGAATTAAAGGTATTTTTTTTACATCACATATATTTTTTATGATGACATATTTTTTATAGTTGTTCTGTCTTCCCTGAGACTACAATACTAGACAATAATTATGCTTAAACAAATGAGCATATAGATTTATTTTTTTGGAACATAGTATTTCTGGCCTGACTACAGCACGCTTTTCATTAGGCATGAGTTTGATATGAAATTTGAATTTAAAGATATAATTAGCTCCAATTATCCCTAGCCTAAGTAGCTAGAATAAAGTAGTGACAAAAATACAGCCACTAACTAAAAAGATATGGAGATTGACATGCAACTGAATTTAATGCTATTCATTTAAGGTAAGAATAGTACTAAGGAAGTGTAAGACTTTTTTTTTTTCCCTTGCAGAAAAGTGAAATAAGATACCTTCACTGCTTTACACTGACATCAGGCATGAAATTTTTGGAAATTTCCAATTTGGAAAAAAAAATAAATTCATATGACTTGGAATGCAGTTCCTTCAAATAGCATTGCAACAGCATTGAGGTATCAAGAACTATTTTGATGAGATGGTTACTCAGGATGGTTAAATATAATAAAGAAATAAATAAAGCACCTCAATTTACCACCAAAAGAATAGCCATAAATTATCTACTGTGGAGAAGGTTGCTCTAGGCAGGCCACAAATACAGCAGAATGAGATAGATAACTGAACCAAAGCACAGCAAAGCCAGAAAGAATGAATGTACCACTGCCTAACAAAACTGGGGTATTGCTCTGTGACAGTCATAGGTTAGGGTTAGGGTTGGAAAAAAAAAATTGTAAATCTCAGGTACATTTTGATGTAGATGAATGTAAAATACATGGAGAAAAATAACTCTGACTAGATAAACTCACTGAAAGGCTCTAAAAATTATTATAGCTCAAGAAATGGATTGTGGAATCATTGTGGGTTATCCTAGGAAAAAATATATGATGCTATTGTCTGTCACATCTTGAACATTACATTATGTATGTTCCTGTCCTCCCAGCCCATGGACATATCTAATAGAATAAGGACAGAGGAAGGTAACAGAGGATGATGAGTAGGAGTATGAAACAATTGCTTTATAAGTAGATAGATAAACATCCTTTAGCACAGAAAAAGATTCCTTAGGTGAATATTTTAAGAGTGTATGAAATCATTAGCACCATGGAGAACTTGAAGAGGGAGTAATTACTCATTAGTCACAACACAGGAATAAAGAAATTAATCTAAGTAGCAACTTTAAAGCAAACAGATGTAGTCAAAACTGTGTTGTACAATGCTTGCTGCAGGACACTAGGGAATCCAGAAGGATAAATTGGTTCAAATATACTTCAATAAATGCATGGGTAAAAAGACCATTGAGAACCATTAAAATAACCATACAAGTGAAAACACTGCCGCTTCAGCTTGCAGGAAGTTGGGACAGCAAAGGTACAGTAAGGGAAGCATGATCTTATGATACCCTTTTCTTGCCATCTGTTACTGAGAACAGAGATTGGACACCTTACTTTGGCCTGAGCATAACTCCACACAGGTCCTGAACGGTGGTTGTGTCCAGGACCTAGAGGATAGCATATATGAAGAAAAATCCACAAAATCCATTGAGACCCAAAAGACCACAAAGAAAGAGGTTTCTGAGAACATTTTAAGGGGGAACGGAAAGAAAGAGCTGTAATGAAAGCAAACTCCACCCATTTTCTTGTCTGGAGTGTTTCTTGAAGTGTAAGATTCAGAGAGAAAAAAAATCATAGAATCACAGAATCACAGACCGTTTGAGGCTGGATGGAACCTCTGGAGATCATGTAGTCCCTGCACACAGCAGGGTCATCCACAGCCCGTTGTCCAGGACTATGTTCAGTTGGGTTTTGAACATCTCCACAGACAGAGACCTCACAACCTCTCTATGCAACCTGTGCCAGTGCTCGATAACACTCACTGAAGTATTTTTTCTTATGTTTAAATTGCATTTCCCTTATTCCCTTTTGTGCCCATTGCATTCTAACCTGTCACTGAATACCACTAAGAGCCTGGCTCCATCTTTGCTCCCTCCCATCAGGTATTTATATACACTGATAAGATCCCCCTGAACTTTCTGTTCTCCAGGCTGAACTGTCCCAGCTCTCTTAGCCTCTCCTCATATGTGCCTCAACTCCTTCATTGTTTCTGTGGCCTTTTTCTGGACTTGCTCTAGTATGTCCTTGTCTCCGGTACAGAAAAGACCAGACTTCAGCCTGGCACGCTAGATGTGTCTCACAAGAGCTGAGTAGAGAGGAAGGATAAACTATCTCAACCTTATGTCAGTGTGCCCTGCCGTGCAGCTCAGGATTGTTTTGGCCTTCTTTGCTGCAAGGGATTGTTGCTTCATGTTCTACTTGGTGTCCACCAAGACCCCCCGTGCCTTTTCTGCCAAACTGTTTTCAAACTCACTGGACTCCAGAATGGAGATATATCCCCACTGGCCCATGAGGTTATTAATCCCCAGGGGCAGGACTTAGCATTTCCCTTTGCTGAACTTCATGAGATATCCACTCACCCTTCTTTCAAGCGTGCCAAGATCCTTCTGAATGGTGACACACCCATGTGATGTTTCAGCTCTCCTCTCAGTTTTGTATCATCTGCAGACTTGCTGAGGATGTACTCTGCTCCATCATCCAGATCATTAATGAAGATATTAAACATCACTGGCCTCAGTATTGACCCCTGGGCTGCATCACTAGTGATTGTCCTCCAGATGGGCTTTATGCCACAGGCAGATTATAACTTTCTCAGCTCAACACTTCACAGAACAGGTTTTGGGTTTTTTTTACCTCATTGTCTACCTATCTAATCTAAACTACCTATCTAATCTAAACTTCCTTGGTTTGCCTATGAGTATGTTATCAGAGGTAGTGTTAAAAGCTTTACCAGAGGCAAGATAAACAACATCCGCTACTCCGTTCACTGAGCCAGTCATCTCATAGCAGGCTGTCAGGTTGGTCAGGAATGATTTCCCTTTCATAACCTCATGCTGAGTGTTCCAAATCACCACCTTGCCCTGGATGTTTATATATGATTTCCAGGATTAATTGCTCCAGGATATTCCCAGGGGTCAAGCTGAGGCTAGCAGACCTCTATGTCCTCCTTCTTGCCCTTCTTGAAAACAGAAGTCGCATTTGCTTTCATCCTCAGGAACTACCCCTGATCACCATGACCTTTCAAAGGTAATCCAGAGTTTCCTTGCAATGACACCAGACAGGTCCTTCAGCACTCCTGGGCACATCCTGTCAGGTCCCATGGACTTGTGCATATCTGGTTTGTTTAAATGCTTCCTAATGTGATCATCCTTCATGTAGGTCAGTTTACATTGCTCCAGAACTTCCCACTCATCTCAGGAGCCTGAGAAGCCTGTTTTTACCACTAAAGACAGAGGTCAGGCATCACTGAGTACTTCAGCCTTTTCTATGTCCTTTGTCACCAGGCTATCTACCTCCTTCAGCAGTGGGCTCACATTTTCACTTGTCTTCCCTGTGCTGCTGTTGTACCTGCTTGAAGCCTTTTTTGTTGCCTTGTTCAGATTCAACTTCATGTGGAGTTTGACTTCCTAACCCCATCTCTGCTCATTCAAATAGTGTCTTTCTATATTCCTCAAGTGTGACCTATCCCTGCTTCCCCTTTTGTATACTTCCTTTTTATATTTCAGATTTGTCAGGGGCTCCTTGTTCATCCGTGCAGACCTTATTCTACCTTTTCTTGGCTGTCTACATGTGGAGAAGGACCAGTCTAAAACTTGAAGGAGGTGGATCCTTTAGACCTGAGCAGGTTTCCTGGACTCCTCTTCTTTCTAAAATCCCATGGGATTCTTCAAAGAACATCCATGAACAGGCCAAGGTCTGCTTTCCTGAAGTCCAGGGTTGTGATCCTTTTTCTTGCCTTGATCTTTTTTTTCAGAATCTTGAACTTCACCATCTAGTGCTGACAGCACAGAGGCTTCATGGACACAGCAGCCAGCCCCTCCTCTGTTACTAGGGCACTGTCCCTCTTCTGGAGCTGTAGATTTGTAGACATGGCTGAAGATATCCTCCTGGTGCCAGAAGTCACCAGCTTCCAGTCTTCAGCATCAGAGCAGTCTCCATTTCCCAGTGCCACAAGCATAGCCTCTGCCTCTCCCTCTGTTGATGCAGCTGAAATTTCATTCTCTGGTACCTGAAGGGTTTTGGAGAAGCTCCAGTCAGCCTCTTGTTTTCCACCTCTGCTGATGTGCAACCCATGGACCCCCTCCTGCAGCTCCCTCACTTGGCAGCATGGGCTTTCCCCAGCACCCACGTGCTGCAGGAGAAGAGGACAGATATCTAAGTTGGGCCCCTGGTGAGAGGCCCCTGACCACAGATCTGCATCTACCATATCTGATATGCCAGATGATCCTGAGGAGCTGGGGACCACGCCTTGCTGTATATCACCACCACTGCAGACAATGTGGATGCTGTTCCAGGCAGAGGCGCTGGGCCCCTCTGTGTGTCATCCAAAACCTGTTGTGTCTGGGAGCAGACTAGCCAAATCAGAAAACCATCGCTTATTTTTAGTTTTGCACTGAACTTCTAAGCATCAATTTTTGGCAGTTCTCCTTCCTAGCAGATGTATGAGCTGCATTCTGTCCTCCAAAACAGCTGGAAATGTAATTATGTCGAGATACTTGTCCCTGTATAGACTGTCACAGACTAACAGAGAAGACTCGAGTCCTTTCCATTCTCTTTCTAGAGCATCATAATCTCCTTAAGGTTCACCACTGTACACATCTTTATTTGGAAGAGAACAAGGACTCAGGATTCTAAAATGCTGTCAGATCTCTGTTTAACCGCATTCTCATGTATTTCAGTTTAGACACACAAAATATATGGTTGCCGTAGAACTTTCTAATTCTGTGCTTCAATTTCCTACATGTAAAATACACCTTCAAGCCACCTGGTATTTGAAATTATGAAATTGTGAAAACAAATCATGTAACTTAACAATTACAGCTTTGTTCAGTCTGATCTATGCCATGTAAATGGGTCAATTTCTAATTTAAAAATGTTTTGCAGGAACATTTTTTTTTTATTATTTTATAAATCAGAAATTAAAAATACAAGACTATTCTATGAAATTTCATGTAATGCAAATTCCAACTCCCACACAAGTCCCATAGTCAATACTATTAGAAACCTGGGAGGGAATTAATGATAATGAGAAAATTCTCCCTAGAGGGTTAATTTTAAGAGTGTGCTGTAAACAAGGAATGAGACCACATGCTGAACAATGCAGAATAAAAATTTAATAAGTTGCTGCCTTTTAAGTAAGATGCCACCCAACCTTTTCAGTAAATGAGGGTGAAATCTTGAGAAAGAAGTTACATTTGTTCAGGTAATTAGAGCCTCTTGTGATAGCACATGCCATATGCATATACACAAGGAAGCTAAACTAAAGTTGAGGAGGAAACTTTAATTAAGTTTCCTAAAGTTAGTTAAAGAAAATCTTAAGGGAGTCCTACAAGCATCCTTCTAGGACCTATGATGAGGTCATCAAGAAGACAAGGACAGGCAGGATGAGAGAGACCAAACCTGAATCGCAGCAACAAAGGTTTAGATTGAACAGGAAGAGAAACTTTTACACTGTGAGGACAGTCCAATAGAAAAACAGGTTTCCTAAGGACTGCGTATTTTCAGGACCCACCTGAATAAAACCACAAGCAACCTGGTCTGAACCCCCTGGTCGGCCCTGCTTGGACTAGCAACCTCTTGGGGTTTCTTCCCACCTGGATTATTTTATGATTCTGTGGATTTGCTTTTTAATTCCATTAGACTTCGCAACCTGATCAATCTTTATGCATTGTATTGATGCATTGTGACAGAAACTTTACAAAGGTAGCTATTTGTGCTTTCTCCTGTAGCTAAACTGCTTTCAGTGAAAAACCTTCACAAACCAAAGACCATCTGAAAAAAACTGATCACTCTGATTTCTACGTTCTTGTTTCAAATCCTGCATGGCATTTTAAAATATACATTCACACTGATCCCTGCAACTATGGATTGCTGGGGAATGGCTCTTTCCACTGAGGTTTCCAAAGATATCATATAGCACTACCAAAATGGATTATTTCCAGCCTCTGCCTTTAAATCTGAATATGCAACTAACGTTGCTAACTGTGGAGGAAATTAGGACCAGGCCTATTATTGCTCCAGCTAAAAGGGCTAAAAGGATTGGAGGAAATAAATCACTCCAGAGTATATTTCTGCTTATGGGAGAAGAAAATTCACCATCTCCCCTTTCCTTTCTCTATTGGTGGGGAAGGGAGACTTTGGTGGGGAAAGACCAGGGCATTTCCCACTGAACATGAGCTTGGAGAGGTTTGTAAAGATCATCTGGGGAGACTTTACTTCTTCTCAACACTAGCTGGGTAGATTTTTTTTTTTTTTTTTCCTAGTATATAATTAGTAAAACTAGGATTTCAGTCTGTCTGAATTTAAATATCAAATTCAGTCCAGCTGTACTGAAAGTTTTTAAGTGGGTTGGTTTGTTTGCTTTAAGAACCAGACACACAAAACCGGAATAAAAGAAAATGGAATCATGTTTGCCAATCATACAAGGGCTCAAGAACCAGAGATTTTCAGGATTTTTCAGGAATATGCAGGATACTAGAGATACAAATTAAGTGCCATTTTTTGCTTGAGGGAACTGAAACCTGTCCTCTTACCTTCCTGGTGTAAATCAAGCAAACAAGTTGTCTTCACCCACATTCTGTGATATAAAGAATATATAAATATCCTTTTTCTAATGAAATGTAAGAATAACTACAGTGATGAGAGAAAAAGTTCAACCTAGAGTTGTCTTACCAGGCTGCAGAGTGGGGTGCTCTATGAGGATATGGGGCACACAGGAGAGGAGAAAACTCACCTGTCATAGCTTGGGTGAGAAATCTGATCTGTGAACCAATGGAGAAAAGGCATGAAATTGCCACATCATATTTTATGAAGTTAATGCTTTATTTCTTTGGCTTTTCTTTCAAATACCTTAATGGTTTTGTTTGTGCCAAATGGGAACTATTTTTTTTTGTTGTTGTTCTTGCCAAAATAAGAACTTAGAATTTGGTTGGTGCCAATGACATTTTTATTTCTCATTTTCTGTTTTACAGCAGAACTAAAAATAAATAGATCAGTAATTCACATAGAGGTCTGCTGCAGATTTGAAAGGGTTATCCAGTTTAGAGATGGAGTTAGAGAACTCCTTCCAACCCTGGAATAAAAAGGTGCAGCTCCTGTTGGCTTTAAAGTTTATCCTAGTAACTATCCAGAGCTGTGTTTGAGCCATGGAGTAGAAAATAAATGTAACTGAAGAGGGGTTAATAAAAGTTTTAGACAACCATTAAATGATGCACCTTTACTGCTCCAGACACAATAATCCTAGTGCTTCTAAAATTAACAAGGGTTCTTTTTGTCCTTGCCTGACTTGCAGTGTAGTCCTGTCTCATATTACTGATAAAACCTGGAAATACAAGGACTGTTCCTTCTGCATGTATGCTTCACAGCTCAGTCCTAAGGATACATGCTGTACCTCGGGCTGTGTCAGGATCTAGTGTGCTTCCTTCTCATCTATTCATTCTTTTCAGTCTTTAATGTACAAGTTCCTCTTCTATTGCCAGGGGGATAGCCGTTCAGTCAGAAAACTGGTTATTTCATTTCAGATGCTTACATAGTAACAGCAGGCTCAGGGTCATTCCAGCTTTTACTCCTGGTGAGGATAAAACAAAATCCCTCATTTTACAATATGTTTTGATTTACAATTTGACCACTTGATTTTGTTTACTTCCATGAGCATCTAGCAATGATTCTTGGGGAAAAAAAAAAATCTTTCTTTTTCAGAACCATAAATTAAAAAAAAAAACCAAAAACAACCCCCCCAAAACCCAACCACAACAACAAAAACCAAAACAAAAAAATCTTCCTTTTCCACTTTGGTAATTTTCAGATGTGTACTAGATTTAAAAAGTCTCTTCAGACCTCGATTGCTACCAGACGTGATTCCTTGCCAGCCCAATCAGACTTACTGTGAAGTAAGGTTTCCTGTCATATTAAGGTACAGCTGTCATCTTAACCCTCAGTGCTGTAAACAAGCAGTTGCTGGCAGCAGTTCATAAGCAGAACTGTAATCTATGTACCTCAATTTTCCACTTGTCTGGCCAAGAAAGGTATCTCTCCATGACATCATTCCATCTCATCCATTTCCCTGTCTCCTCAGCCTTACAATGCTTTAATTCTCCTTTTGATTTCTTCTGCATCCACTTCTCTTGCATGTCCTTGAATCATTTCTCAGTGGTACTTTGGTTATTGTATGTAGCCCAGCAGTGGCTCATGGAAATGCCTGTAAGACTCCTTGCCTGTTTATTCTACCAGCCATATCCTGTTATTTGTCCATCTCTCAATTATTCTTGTAACTAGACACTTTCTGCTTGGCTTTACAAATATTGCTTTTTTTGCTTAGGATTTTCATTCTTGAACATGCAGACCCAGTGTTGCTTCAGTGCTTTTCCTGTCTCTAATTTTCCATGCTTTCTTGACCAAAAAAACCCTACCTCTTTGGCAGTTCAGTGAAATGCATCCATCTACCTTCCTACTGTTCCAGCAGAAACTGAATTGTCCTCTTCTTACACTGACTATGAGCTGTTGGCCCTCTTCTCTTGTTTCAGGGAGCCCAACCTTGTTAGAGGCCAAAGGACTTCCCCTTTAACCATAGTCCCTTTAACCCTAGTCCCACACTCACAGTATGACAAATTCAGTGCACCCTGCGTGTGGATTTTCTTTATCTGTAAATCCTGTCTATCAAAGAAATTAAAATATTACCTACCTATGTATGTTTATAACTGAGTGATTTTGTTCCTTTCTCTGTAAAGGAATCACAGAAGTAAAGGAGAAAAGAATGAAAAGACAGAAGAAAAGAGAAGGCAAAGAATCTTTTCTGTGTATTTACTTTCTTCTCCCATGACATTTCCTGTTTCTTTTCTTGATACTCCTTAACTAGAATATTAATTGTATTTCTGAGGGGGGAAAAACCAACTTGTATTCTGCATTCTGCTCCCCTTGAGAACAGACACTACCATTAGAGATGGCATCCATAGGATAAAAGGCCCTAATGCTATGTCTCAATAACATCTTTGTTAGCATTTTTGCTACTAATATTTTTAAATTATAGATCATATTTGGAAGAAGTATAACTTTTGTTCTATTAATCTTAGCAGATATTTTCTTCCTATGTGGTCAGCTGTGCCTTTCAAAGTACCTCAGACTTCTCTTCCTTGTAATTTTCTTCAGTCTTGAGGTTAATACTCTACTGCACAAAGACTTCTGAATTTAAAATAACAAAGAAAGTTTCTAGCTCCTTCCTATAGTAACTGTGCTAGTCAGTCCTGGAGACATCTCCAAAGAAACAAGGTCCCTGCTACTTCCTTCCCTCAGAATCCAGCTTGCTCTGGTAAGAACCTGTGTGGTCTGGTAAGGACTTCAGCATTGCATGGGTTTTAGAGCAGAGACAGTACTCACAGTTGCTTCCTGCAGTTCCCCTGCAGAGACAATCCCACTAAAACACAGCACCTCTGGAAAAAAGAAATGCTATTTTCAGGATTCACTTGCAGCTTTAGTCTCTGACAGCAAAGGTGCCCGGAAGGAAAACATTTATTTATGGGTGGAATGCACATCACCAGAAGAAATCTTAGGGTTTCAGTATTAGCTATCCAGCTAGCATTGACTCTCATTGGCAAATAAAGATCTTCTCATCTGTAATTTTTAAACTGTCAATCACAGTAAGTTTAATACTCAAGAACTCCTATCCTACAAGCCCACTGTTTGTTAAATACTCTGAGCTAAAGACAAAGAAAGCTGTTAGTCGCATTTGAAAGTATCCCAGGATGACAGCTTTCATAATTTTCCCAATGGGGATTTTAATAGTCTCAAAATATATACTACTGAGTATTCAGATAGTAAGAAGACATGGAAGACATATCCCTTTTGGCTGAATTCACCATACATTGGTGAAATTTTAATTTTTCAGCCTTCTTGTTAGAAAGCCAATAGGTCAAAAGTATTTCCGATGCAAAGCTCAGTGCCTTTGAAATTGGATGCCATTAGTCTTGGCATAAAATTTTTGGGCGTGTCTTAATGTTTTAGGATCAAAAAAACTCATTTTCCAAAGTGATTTTTGATGTTTTGGGCAGGACTCACATAGTCTTATTTTTGCCTAAACTGCTATTTACATAAAGTGCTGTACCTAAATGTCAGTCTGTGAATTTTTGAAGGTGGCAAAGGTGGATTTGAATCCACAAAAGTTAAGCTATGCCTAGAACTTAGGCCACCTACTACTAACATTTCTGTGTGTTCAACAATTTACACTACAATTACTCCCACACTATAGACAGGGAGCACCACTCTTCCTCTTCTTAAAAGCCATAATCAGTTGGATACTGTTATTTATGCTTGTAACTCTTCCCTAGCAGGTGGATATAATCACCTTTTTTTTTCAGAACTCTCCTTCATAGTCCTTTGAGGAAAAAGCAATATACAGGTATTTGTTAACACAAACTACACTTGCAGGAAAAAAAGAGTGAACCAGAGTCTTTCCCATATCCTTCCACATAACTTTTCTTGACAATTTACTGTTGAAAGGATAGGCAGGTGTCACCTCCCCACTTAAAAGGTTCTCCTATCCTCACCTAAGATGTTCTTTTCCATGCATTGGTCTTTAAGGAAATTATATGCAAGTCCTGCCATTCATGAATACTTGTTCTAGATGGTTTCAGCACTTGAGAACCAAAAGAAGTCAGTGCCAAGTTTCTTACTGCTTCTTCATAAAATGCTCAAACCAACTAACAAACATAATGCAGGAAGTACCCTTCAAATGTCCAACTTTTGGTCCAGAAAAGAAGGAGGGATATGTGGATTTATTCTACTCTTGTTCACTTCACTGGTTGTAGGATTAGGCCTGGAAGAACTGAGTGGGTTTTTTTTTGTTTTTTTCCTTGCTGTTAAAAGAGAAAAAGCACAGCACTGTATTCTGGTCAAATTATCAACCCTAGCACTCTGAATTGGTGCTGCAGAAAGACACCATTTGCCACAATTTTAAGTCTCTGTAAATTCCAGGATGATAGACTTTTATTTAATTAAAAACCAAATCAGTAAAGCAGAATAGCAACTGTAAACTTCTACTTTTCACAGACCTTCTGTCCAGCTAATAAATGATGGTATCTTTAGGAAAACCTTACTTGTACATTTTAAAGACAATCAAGAAACTTTGGCTGCCTAGAGACTTACATTCTTCCCCTAGCCTGCATTCAGCACAGGAAAGTCTCAGACTGGTCTGCTACTGATTTTGAACTTTAAGCACCAAAACACAGTATTGATCTCTGCCTGTTTGATAGCAGAATGCATGCAGGGAATGGGGGCAACAGCCTGCAAACAAACAAACAAACAAAAATACATCCTTGAGAAAAATTGGACTTTCTTGTAAATTGAGAGAACAATCCTTAGCTAAGTCCCACCAACAATAAACCCACAGTAAAAGGAAGAATGAATAAATGGTATGCTTTCTATTGCAAACAGAAAACTGTTCATTTAAAGAGGGGAATTATGATTACCGTGATACACACTGCCTTTTTTTTTAATATCTGTGTCTGATTATGGATTCCAGCTCTCAAAAGCTGAGCAGTCTGAAGGGGCAATAACCCCTCTAACCCCTCTCTGTTTCAGGGCCAAGCCCAAGCGTGGGCTGGTCCCCCCACAGCAGCCAGTGCCTCAACCTCCCTGCCCAGGAAGCGATTTGCTCTCTGCAAAGTGAGTGCTAATTTGTAGACACCAAGCACAATTAGGGGGCTTGAATTCAAGCACAGTCCTGAATCCTAAAGTAACATATAGATCAAGACTGAATGTACAGGTCAAACTCACAGCCTGAAGGCATTGATCTAAATTACTGCAGATTCACGAGAGGTACTGTAAACTACCATTCCAGTAATACAAAATATGACCACCTACTACCATTTGTGTGAAAACAAATTATGTATTTATATGTCACCATCAAGAATGATGTACTCTTTCACTGCAAATGTTTCACAGATTTACTAAAAGATAAAAAAAAAAACCTGTGCTGTCTTCTGTACACCTAAGTTTAGAATAACATATATATGGTGAGGAGAGGTCAAATAGCAGCTTTGCACAAACACAGCTGAAACAGTGCAAGCAAAAAGCCCAAAATAACAAAAGAGCTGTTTAAAAAGAGTATATAATCACACACAAAAGGACAGTTAAATTAATTGGTAGATATGATCTTTATTATATGAGTTCAGCATTGCAATCATCAGATTTAAGATGTATGTCTTTGTCACTACATCAGTGCATACTTGCAAACATGCCTGAGAAATCTGGAAAAGTACTTGCATAACTAAGGAAAAAGCAAACATAGTGAAACTTTTTTCCTTCTGGTAATAAATCAACTCTTAGAATCCTTAGCCTGACATTTTAGCATCACTGATTCAATCCTAATGAATAGATCAGAAGCAGCTTGGTGCAAACCCACAGTTGTGATCCTGTCGTGATGTTCCTCATCTGCTTTCTGGCAGTTGAAGTGCATCAAGCATGTGGTTGTGCCCATCTCCCGTTCCCCAAAAGCTGTCTGTCAGGTTAGACTTTAGAAAAGGGCAGCACTGACTGGCTGCAAGGTGTCTGGAAGGCCTTCTGTTGCTATATCCGTAGAAAGTGTCTCACATTGGATTAAAGTGAAAGGTATCCTGAAGGGGGCTGTACTCTGCATTTACACACAGACACGCAATGCTTCCTTTTGTGTCTTTTTGGTATGGGATGACTACCTCCTAACAGGCTGTTCACAGAGGTATCGACGTAGTTCTGTGGAGGTGGGGAATATTGCTTTCCAGCGAGCATATGTTGAGAGTTATGTTTAGGAATAGAATTGACTTCTTCCTTTTTCATTTTATTCACATTCTGAATTAAGTCACAGTTCTTCAAAAGTTTGTAATTTACTTTCTATGGTCTTTGTTACAATATTAACCAGTTTGCCATGAAACAACATTTTTCTCTGTGCCTAATGTTTTTTTCAGTTGCAGTTAAACCAGACTGCCTCCACCAGCCCTTTTTCTCTCTCTCTTCATTCTGGCCTTCCAGGCCCATCTTGCTTTAAGGGCTGGTTGCTCTCATACTCCATTAACATCCCTGAAATGCTCAGAAGCCAAGTAGCAACATGACTGATCTAATGCTAGTCCTGTATTTGATTATGTCGACCTATAAAAGATTTATCTGTGCAGATATTTTTCTATTTGGCTACCAGCTTTTGGGGTAATTTAGCCTACAACCTTCAGTGTTGAACATGAAAGGCACAGAGGGATGAAAATTTCTCAAGCAGATAAGGACACAATTTTTGAACTCAACTCTTTCCTCTCACAAACTGCACAGTGTTCATAAAGTGAGGATCCCACCTCCATCTCTTAGCTGGAGATTTTCACCACCCCCATTCAAAGCACTTAATTTCATACATTAAATGGTGGAGGCCCCATCCCTGGAGACATTCAAGGCTTGATGGGGCTCTGATGACCTTTAAATGTCCCTTCCAACCCAAAGCATTCTATGATTCTATGATTAGTTAAAGATAAGCAGTATGATAAAGAAGAAATGCTGTTGCTACTCAGTGGCACAGAGGACCAAAACCATGATTTCAACCAAGTAAAGAGTAACAGTGAGGTAATCCCTTCACTAGCATGTGTGAAGAAATGGGAATTTAATCTCAACAGGTCTTCTTCCCCAGAGTTATTGTTTTGCGTATGACAACAGCTTGAATCATTTGTGTAGGCTCAAGAAACCAAGGTTTTCCTTTCTGCATGTGCTTTGATTGTTGTCAAATATTTTACTGTCCTGTGTAGTCTTCTCTAACTGCTTCTCTCCTGGGGCACAATGACACAGCTTCTCAACCTGGGAATTTGTGAGTGTTCTGCCTTTCCACTGTGACTCTGGGATCTGGAAGAGCCAAACTGTTCCTGGTATGTATCCTCGGTGAATTGTTCCTCATATGTAGTGCTGAGGTTAGAAGGGACTTTGGAGATTGTCTTGTCCAACTTGCCCCCCGCCCCCCCCCCAAAGCAGGCTCAGCTAGAGCTGGCTGCCGGGATCATGTCCATATGGCTTTTGAATATTGAAGGATGAAGATTCCACAACCTCTCTGAACAACCTGTGGCAGTGCTCAGCCACCTTCACAGTGTTTCCTGATGTTCAGACAGAGTCTCCCGTGTTTCAGTTTGTGTACGTTGCCTCTGGTCCTGTCACTGGGCACCACTGAAAAGAGCCTGGCTCCATCCTCCCATTTGCCATTCAGATTTACATAGAAAATAGACCAAACAAAAAAGCAGAATTGAATCAAAGAGGTATCATAAATTCAAGTCCCTCTGATGAGGAACCAGACATCAAAATAAGGACATGCCATTAACATGAAATCACATACACCAGGTTTTCACAGTCTCACTATGGTAATCAGCTGTTCTGAGACACATAGCAAAATTAGCTTTAAAACCTTCACATGAAATGTCTAAGTCATGTAATAATTGTGTGCATATATACATATATCAACATCAGCATGAATACATACCGATAGATAATATGATACACAAAGAGCAATATTTGTACACACACGATTATGAAAATGAAACAGTTTTTAAAGCTATAAGTTGTGGTACACACACACACAAACACACAAAAAAAAGTGTTATTTCATTTTCTGTTAGGAGGTAGTAAGTAGAACAACGTAAGTTTATGCCAATTTACATTATCCTTATAAAAACCCATGTCTAGCATGGAAGAACAGATTGACAAAAACAATAACTCACATTCTGAAAGCAAAAAACATACGCACAAACAAAACCATAAAAATAGCTGATGTATAAAGTCTAGGCAGGACTGGCACATTTTAATCTACTGAGAAAAGCCATGGAATGCTTTAGAATGGTCATAATGTAAAAAGAAAAAAGAGACTGGTAAAGTACATGAGAATAAATTAGATGCTTAGGCAAAAAAAAAAGTGCATTTAGAAAAGATTTTCTAAAGTAAAATTGTTTAGTTCAGTGAAATTCAGGTTGAACACACTGTACTCATTCACTAGCTAAAACAAGAATTAGGCACAGAAAATGGAAAGCAATGCATCTGTAGAATGTAATTCCATCTCCTTGCTGAAAATCAACTATTTTGTGTCTCACTGGTGCTATTACAAAACAGGTACCAAGAAGACATAACAAAGTATTCCTAAAGATGAAGCCTAATGGGAATCTGAATTTTAGAATAGAATCCCAGAATGACTGAGGCTGGAAAAGACCTCTGGATGTCATCTGGTCCAACCCCCCCTGCTCAAGCAGGGCCACCTAGAGCAGGTTGCCCAGGACAGTGTCCAGATAGCTTTTGACTATCTCCAAGAAGGGAGACTCCACAGCCTGGCTGTGCTACTTCACGTTTACAATCTGTAATTTTGAGAATAATATGAAAGGTATTTTCAGTGATAATCTAATATGATGCACATTTAAGTGTGTTTTAATACACCAGAGAAAATGAGATAAATAAAAAGTAGACAATATGACAAACGAAGATATTATAGTTAGTAGCAAAACTAGTACTAGAGCTGTCAAAGAGTATTTCTAATAAGAAACGATTCCATGCTTATATGGAATGGTAGAGCGACTAAAGAGTACACTCTGGCAGAATGAGTCCCAATAGGTGATAGAGTATGAAAGCCCAATGTAATTGCAGGTATCTATCTAGCCCCATTTCTCGCAGTCACTGTATGATGATGGCAGAATTGTACATGCTTCTAGTCACCACTATGGCACAGTGGAGCTAAGTTTGATGAGTCTCAAGCACAGTCTATGCAGTAGCGTACACTTGGATCTCCACAGAGCTTATATCAAGGATTAAATGCCCTAAATATTTGGATAGTTGATTTAGAGATAATTTAGGTGGGCTGAGCAACAAGTCCCTGTTGCATCGCACAGTGGGTCCACCCTCGACAAGGACAGGAACTTAGCTGGATCTTGGCACCACATGCTCCTGCGTTTGCCCTCACCACAAAGATGTAAGAAAAGAGGGACAGGAGCATGCATAAGCCTAGTTCTGCTATGAGGGTGCATATCTGGACCAGGGATCACAAAAATCCTGCTGGAACTGTCAGTTTGGATGGGTTTTGAGATCTCTGCTCCAGGACAAGGTATTCTTCAGAAGGTTTACATTGTTCCTAACCCTTCATTACTCTGCTGGGTTATTTCAGTAACCCTCTACATCCTGATTTCCAACTCTGTTCCTCTCTTGTCCCTTATATCAGTACACTGGGCATGAGGCCAGGTACTGATTTTGTTTCTGGTTTTGAAAATCAGAAACAGTGCTTGGTGGAAGAGCTGGGACTTCTTCTGATAATTCATTGCCTGCCACTCAGTTCCCAAATAAAAGTTAGAGAGAACAGGGTCCCTAAGGGCTGTTTCAGGCCCTGGATCAGATTGCTTTAGGTTTCTCACACTACTCAGTAGCTCTGACAGAATCTTATCAGAAGTCCTCGGGGAAGAGAATTTTGATTATCACACAGAATCACACAGAAAAGATCTTTAAGATCATCAGGTCCAAATGTTTTCTACTCTGCCAGGGCTACTGCTACACCATATCCTTGAGTACCATATCTAGATGGCTTTTAAGTACATCCAGTGACGGAGATTCAATCACCTTCCTGGGCAGCCAGTTCCAGTCTTTGATAACCCTTTTGGTATAGAAGTTCTTCCTAATGTCCAACCTAAACCCTCCTCTGCCACAACTTGATGCCTTTTACTCTTGTCCTATCAGTTGTGACTTGTGAGAAGAGACCAACTTCCACCTCTCTACAACCTCCTTTCAGGTAGCTGTAGAGAGTGATAAGGTCTCCCCTCAGCCTCCTTTCCTTCAGACTAAGCAAACCCAGCTCCCTCAGCTGTTCCTCATAAGATTTATCCTCAAGACCCCTCACCAGCTTTGTTGCCCTTCTCTGGACCTTCTCCAGCACCTCAATGTCTTTCTTATACTGTGGTGCCCAAAACTAAACACAGTACTCAAGGTGCAGCCTCACCAGTGCTGAGTACAGTGGGACAATCACTTCTCTAGTCCTGCTGGCCATGCTATTTTTGATACAGGCCAGGATGCCGTTGGCCTTCTTGGCCACCTGGGCACACTTCTGGCACATGTTCATCTGGCTGTCAATCAATACCCCCAGGTCCCTCTCTGCCAAGCAGCTTTCCAGCCACTCCTCCCCGAGCCTGTAGCGTTGCCTGGGGTTGTTGTGGTCCAAGTGCAGGACTCAGCACTTGGCCTTGTTGAAGCCCATATGACTGGCCTCAGCCCATTGATCCAGCTTGTCCAGGTCCCTCTGAAGAGCCTTCCTACCCTCAAGCAGATCAACACTCCCACCTAACTCGGTGTCATCTGTAGACTTACTGAGGTATATATATTTCATAGGTATATATAAATTATAGGTGGCTTTAATAGGACAAAATGGATAAAATATTTTAACATGTTGTTGTTACATACCACCGATCTATGCACTTAATGTTTCTCCACTACATTATCTACTTTTTCTTAGCTTTAACTGGCATCTGCTGTAAATTTGCTTTTTTTTAAGAAACATTCCATTAAAGGAAAGTCTTGGAAGCTGTGTGCACCTGAATTATGCTGGTGCAATTCTACATTTGGTTGTTTTCTATGAAATCAGAATTGAGTTTGGCCCCATCTCCTTAGGCTAGTCATCATTACTGTATTTCACCTCTTCTCTGCAAATATTTTTATTGTGTTCCTGCTATCATGAGAAAGGAGTCTGTAGAATTCATTAGGTTATTGTACTTGGCTGTGCAAGGAGCAATTCAGGAATGCAAGAAAAAGATCAGAAGTTTGAAAGAGATGACTTTTCTCCAGAAAAAGCAAATCCCACCTAAGAATCAGTTAAATACTTTTACAAATTTGGTTCTTAGCAATTCTGGCAGAACATGTATTTCTTTTCTCCAAAGTCAATGGGGGCTTTATCTATGTGTTTAGAAATGCTTATTATGGTCATAAAGGAACAAATATTAAAGGATCTAAGAAAATATTGCTTAATCCCAGTGGGAAATATGTTTCTTTGTGGCAACATAGGGAGAAGAGCAAAGCTGTCTTTTAGGACTCTTGCTTCTCTGAGATGATAGCACCTGATGTGCTGCAACTCCTAACAATAGATTATGATAGGCAACAGCCTCCAAGTTTACAGAGGAAAAGATTAATCAACTGTAGTAGCCTCTCCCAAGCTTTCCCAGGTAGGACAGGAATCACTGAGCCAAGTCAGAAAGAGAGCATGACAGATGTAGGAAACAGAGAGAAAGAACAGATTGCTACTAGGCTGCCTTTCCTTGAGGAGCCTCTAGTACCTTGCTGGATATTCCTTTAAAAAACAAATTAAAAATGTCCCTATTCTAGCTGGTCACAGCAGAGGTGTTTCTCTCTCCTCTTAACTGCTGTTTTTTAAAACTAAGATGCTGTTGCAGAAACAGTGAAGCTGGTTCAGCCCAAAATACTTCATTAATTCTTCCTTTATTTTTGATAGATTCTTGCTCTATTTAAGGTAAGTAACACATATGTTTATTTCAGGGTCTGCTTTAGGTTTCTCATTAAGCATTCACCTTGCTTTGAAGCTCAGTAACTGACCATCATTGGTCTTTTTGCAGTCCCAGAATTCAGAAAATGGCATCCTCATCCTTCTGCCTTCACACAGCTGAGTATCTAAGCAGCTGCAGCCATGTTAGCTACAGGCACAGTGTGATGCTCTCTGCCACAAGCTACCTTTTCACTCCAGGTCTTTCAAAGCTTTATAGTGTTTTCTCATGGTACCGGCATGCTTGGTGTCAGGGACCATCTCTGTATTCTCTGTCTGTACATCATCTGGCTGATGGCCTCCCCATCCAGGACCTGCTCTCATGGGTTTTATAGTGATGTTGTAATACCAAATGTAGTTAAGACTAAATGTCACCCAGTCACTGGGTTTGCTGTAACCAAGTCTACAGAGATGTATAATTTCTGTCCTGAAGACTGTCAAGAAAACAAGTTGCTTAACAGGAATGATTAGGAAATTTGTCAATCTTTCTTAAATAAATAGTCAAGGCTAACTTTCAGATTCCTCAGTTGCCCAGGGTTACCTGAAAGACACAGGAAGAACATTTCTTTCTCTTCTTAGAACTGGTGTCAGGCATTATCACTGGGATGTCCTGTGATCTTCCATCATCAATCTAACCACAATCACTTTCAACCACATTCATTTTTAATTTTCTTTTTGAATGTTATAAAAGGAAACTTTTTTTTTTTTTTTTTTTACAATTTAAAGATCTAATGTTAACATCCAAATTAAATTATTTGAAATTTTGGGATAGTGCAATGTGATGGGACGCAGCCAGCACTTTCAAATGGATTTACTTTGCACTATAGTAACTTCCCAGAAAGACCAAAAGCCTTCTAAACTCAGAAAGAGAGGTCTTATCAGGATATAAATACCGCATAAATAGAGAAGCATTCAAAGTGATTAGGTAAGATGGAATAGAAATAAAAGGTTTTATAAACAAATCTCTCTTCCGCTCACTGTACCCTCACTTTATGGAGCTCTATTGGCCAGTTCTAAAGCTTTCTGCTTGGGATCATACTGTTCCCCTTCCTCTTATCTCCCCAGGAGCTCTGTTCCTCTCTCTCCCACCTCCATCAGTGCTGGCTGCCTGCTCCCCTGCAGCCCCAGAGCAGAGGGTGTCCTGCTCAGTCTGGTGCCTCTCCAGCTCTACTGGCTTCTCCACAGCCATCTCTGGGGTTGTGGGCTGTGGGCAGGAACTGGCCCCACTCCTTTGGCAGGTCCCAGCAACCTTCAGCCCCTCCTCTGGAGGCAGTCAACATGCTGCTGGAGAGCAAATCAACCCAGTGTTCCACCAGGACCCACACAGAGGCGTTAACATATACAAAACACCAAGGCTACAAATCTACTTTGCACATCTCCCAGCCTCCTGGTCTGATGACAGCTGAGAACTGAAGTGGCTTGTACCGCATGTACGGTCATTTAGGATACTGCTTCCAAAATTATTCTTGGCAGAGGGGTGCGGAAGGTGAAGGAGCAGCATTTGAAAGAAGAATTAATCCTTCCCTTCAAGGGATTAGTTTTGGCTATGAAGGTTTGTTACTATAAACCATAGTTCCGTCACCCTCTCCAGAAAACCCCACCTCAATTATTCCAGATAATTATAGGAATGAATAACTGAAAAAATCTCCAGCAGTACTCAATGAACAGAAAGCTTGTTTATGTTCTCATTTTTGTTCTGTTCTTCCATTGTATTGTCAGCTGTGTGTGAAACTCTGCACCTGGGAGCACAGCATGGCTCCGTGAGTACCCATCAGGACCTTGAGCAAAGCCGGAGGCCCTGCCTGTCTCCAGGGGTAACACATGCAATGTTGGCTGGTCTCTAAAAAATTAGCTGAGCAAAATTCCATATAAAGTTCAGGTCATAAGCATTCTCCAGCACACACAACCTGTTGCCCTTGTACCCAGGTGCCTGCAGTAATCGGTGGAGCCTGTAGGCTGAGCTTCCTTGGCTCAGGGTGTGGGTTTACTCTCTCTCAGGTTGCTAGGAGACCCGCTGTTTTCCAGCTATAACTTCTCAGATAAAAGGTATTATGACAGCCACATTTCAAAAAGAAAAGAGGGGTTTTTTTTGGCTTTTTGCCAGGGATCAGGTCTGGTCAGGGGATGGTGAGAGCTCCCACAGTGCCAGACACTCTGGGAAATGGAACTACAGAATGGTCCCGGTCTTGCACTCAGCTAGCATTTGGGTGGGAACTAACTGCCCAGGCACCATCTGAGTTTGTCACACCCACACCTGCAAATCTGGGCATCAGGGAAAGTCTGGAGGAAGAAATTGGAAAAGTTGTAGAGGTTAGCTACTCCCCAGAAAAAAGCTGATGCTGCACGAGTAATTTTTGCACTACAAGTTTGAGATTTTGGGCCTAAAGGCTAGCTAAATCTTGTCTGAAGCTCCTAGGAGATAAAAAAAAAAAAAAAAGAAGGCATGGATTTAGATTTCCAGTGACCCCAATGGGCAGGGTAGCAAGCTCAGAAGGAGCAGTTCAGTAAGATACTTGGGTCCTCCTTAAACTTCTCAGGAGAATAGATCCTCTGTAATAGAAACTACTGAGGTGTTCAAAGTCGCGTTGAACCAGCAAGATTACAGTAATAGAGTAGCTGGAAGGGAAAAGAATCTTTGTACCATATTTTGTTATTGAGAATGAAAGGAAACAATTTCTGCATCCCAAATTTGATCTGCACATTTCATTTAGTATTTATCTTGAGGATATTTTTATATTAAACTATTCACATAAATCTTTTTGCCCTGTATTTTTCAAATATTTTTCACATTTGGAGTTACACCATTTGCTGCTTATTTGATAAACAGTACTTTATCAAATTCTGCTCCACTTATTACCTAGCTTTTTTTATAGACAGTACACATTAAGCTTGGCATGTAGCTAAATATAGTTAATTGTTAATCTAGATGTCTGGTAGACATCAAGTATCTTTTCCCTTAGAAATGAAGATGTGAGTGAATGGACATAGTCTGATTTCACTATAGACATTAGCTGAAGAATAAGGACAATTGCAGTTGTAAGCAAGAGTACCTAGACATTTTTTTCTTCGATAATCAGAAATAATCTATTTGTCTTTAAAGAAAGGCCTATAATATCAATTAAGTTTGTTTTTTTGGAGCCGCAGAACTTTCTAAGCCATCATTTTTGATACAAAAATATTTTCCATTCCCACTGGCAAAATCACCTGACGGTAAACCACAAATATCTTGTTAGGACTAATCATTTTTTGAGTTCCTAGATCTGACTTCCAAGCTTTGTGATTTGTAAATTCTTCCATACCTACTTTACTGTATACAATCATTCAAAAGGGAGTTTTGCAACAGTGATCTACTTCTGCTCTGCAAATTCACACTTCAAAAAAAGGAGAGCTAGTGTGAACTTTTTGTCCTGTCTTCTCATTGCCTGTCTTTTGATTTTGATTTCTTCACGTATTCAGTTATGTAAAATTTGCTTGTGTGTTTCCTTTCTGTAAGTTTCCTTTACGAGTAAAGAAAAGATTTCTCTCCTTGGGACTACATGGTATGGCTTTGTTCTGTTTGCTACTTTACGATGACTTTAACAATGTCTGCTGATAAGTGTACATTTCAGATTAAATCCAAGAGAAACAGACTTGTACTTGAGTCATACCAATGAAAGACAGAATAAAAAATTAAAGTTAAGTTTTTAAACTTGTGCTTAGGAACACAAATACAGGTTTTGGTATAATTTTCACAGGGCTGAGATTCCCTGACTGAAAAAAAGGTTTACTCAACACTTTTGGGAGACAAAGCAACAGAGCAGCTCACACCACTGAAAGCACCTGCTACCCTGTCATGATCTTGCATATCCATATTTGAATTGGCATCTGGCAGAAAAAAATGGTAACTACTACCACAGAAATCAATTCCTTGAAAAAAATGGTAAGATATGGAAAATCTTGAACTTTTCCTGAACACTTCAACTTTCCCAAAAGCCTGTGAGACAAAAATACCAAACTTTAACATTATGATTAAAAAACGCATAGGATGAAGGACACTTAACCTTCTTTGTGATGTGACTGTGCCATGCTTAAAATCTTTCAGTGTTAATGGTCTGAAATATAAGGTCCTAAAGTGCACTTATGGTAGAAAGAGGGAAAGGGGAGTATAAAGTCTCTTTCATATTTATTCCTGGAAAGTCCATTCCTGAAAGAGAAGTAGGTGAAAATGCCTTACTGATCAGGGGCTGAGTGTAGCACCAGGCTTTGTATTGCCAAACTTCAGAACTCTGTACTTTTACAGACTTTATAGGTCTTTAGAAAGTTTAGGTCATTCCTCTGACACTGGATGAACCTCTAAATTTTTTTTGGTGTTGTCAGCACCCGCATACTTAATAGATCTCTTGTTTGCTTGCTTTTTCTCCTCATAGAATGCATTAGTTTAAGAACTGGAAACATGGTTCATTGCCTTTGTCCCAGACAGACACACATGGGAAATGTACACTTATAGCTCCCAAGGATCCAAATATAGACAACTTTGTTCCCCAGAGAAACATATCCACACGTGTTCTTTACCTCCTTGCTTTATTATAAGTGCATCATAAGTTATAAACTGCTATATGTCAAAGACTGGAAGTAAATTTAAGACCTTTCAATCAGAACTGGTTACTTAAACCTGAGATATGAGTGTGAACTGTTGTCTCATATTCTCTCCTTCCAGACAGCTTTTCAAGAACAAACTTAATTTGGGTTCCATAGAAATCTTCTTGGCACCATTGCTTTTTGTACAGATTAAAGACATGTTAAAATGCATTCTTTCCATCCTTACGTGATTATGTGTGTATTTGCCAACATTTTTAAACATGGAGTCCTCAGGCTGAGCATTTTAAAATATCTTTTAAGCACTAAATACATACTCTCACTTTCAGACATGCTCAGCAACTGACCTCACAAATCCCTTAAAATCCCAGTGTTTTTTTCCCCATAAGTAACTAAATATCAGTAATTAGCTGTAAGAGAGCAGAATTCAGCACAGGCATATTTTCTTCTGAAATTTCCAACTTGGCAGTAGATGGTTACCTTGTGTGTCATCCCTTTACTGTTAAACAGCTCTTCCAGACCTGTCTGTATTGAAATGGGTAAGATAAATTTTGTTGAGCAGAACTGTATGAAAATCAATCTGCTATAGAGAAGAATACACAGCCAAAACACAATTATATTAGTTTAGGGAATTGAGGGATGTGGCTCAGGTTCAGCAATACTTCGGAAAACACAGAGCAAGAAAGAGACAGCTACAGTGAACTTCATGATTCATTGAAGGAATATACGGTACAATGGTGACCTTTACAACTGGTGAAAACCCAGCAGACTCATTTAACTTTCTCGTGCTGTTTGCAGACAGCACAAAGAGAAAGCAAAGGTCCTAAGTACTGTGGTCTTTAACTGGTTTTAAGAATAGACACTATAACAACTATGCTCATTTTTAAATAGAGAAGAAACTTTAAATCTGTGAGGGAAGTGGGGTTTGGAGTTCAACAAGCTTACATCTTCTGTTGTTAACACTTATCATTCCAAGTAGCTCTCAGCCAAAGAACTTTGATTTTACATACTTGGCAAACAACCAAACAAAAGAGAAATTAATAGAATTTGTTTTCTCTAATTCTTTCATTGTATCTTAGTGAAACATATGTTCTTTCAGTCATGAGCTCCTAAAAGCAAGGATCTCTAACACAGTATCAAAGAAATTATGTTAAAAAGTCTAACAAAACTAAGCCAGCTGAACCAATTGGAAAGGTTCTTATTATTGCAAAAAGCTTTGGTCTCATTACTCAAACTTGCAAAAAGCAGTATCTTTTTGGAAGCTCCAACTGGTTTTTATTCATTAAATAACCAGAAGTAACTTTTATCTTCCCTCCCTTCTCCCCCCTTATATTCAGACATACACACTAAGTGTTTAGCAGAAGTTTGGAAGCTGACTTGAACAGAGTTGTGGTTTCTCTGCACATCCCCGCTGCACTTCTTGTCCCTCTGTCCTTTGTCCCCTCTTCATCCTCTTATACTCCAGTTTCTCCTGCATACACTCCCCTCCTCCCAGTACTCCTGTATTTAGTTTCATATTCTCTCAAGCATTCTCTATCTATTCTGCAAGTCACATAATTTCTAAAGGGACAAGGGGCATCATGAACAGTGACTGGCTTGAAAGTACATGCTTTTGACTGCCAGCCAGAAGGTCAAATGAAGAGGCTAAGTGTTGAGTTTGCTCAGCAACCTTTACCTTCAATGGGACAGCAATGGGGACCACGCTAACCACCAACCAGTTTCTACAAAATCTGTAGGAATTTCATATCCTGAATTCATCTGTATTCCAGAATGCCTCTGGCACCAGTGTCCCCTTACTGTGGGATGCAAACTAATTGTATACAGGAGAGAAGACACATTTCTGACCCTCCCAAGGTCTCTTCTCTTCTCTTCTCTTCTCTTCTCTTCTCTTCTCTTCTCTTCTCTTCTCTTCTCTTCTCTTCTCTTCTCTTC